>OY757921.1:50048883-50153883 GCA_963585895.1 Sepioteuthis lessoniana
CTATCTGTGGGTCAAATAGAACTAAACGGTGTACTTGTGCTAAACTGAATTGCTTGAAATAGGATTGCTTTTTTTACATTTAAACTGAGTACTTATGCTAAAATGAATTGTTTGAAATGGAACGATTGTTTATGCAAAACTGAATTGTTTTGAAATAGAACTGTTTTGAGATTTAACTGTGTGTAAGCAAAATTATACTTATACTAAACTGAATTATTTGAATTAAACTCGTAAAACTCCACTTTAAAAAAACTGACCTTGTTTCCTATCCTTCTCGCTCAGGACCATTGGTATATATATATATATATATATATATATATATATATATATATATATATATATATATACACACCAGCCAGTAGAGCAGTATAAAAACTAAAGCAATTCGATTCCCTTCTTCCTTGGTTAATTGCATTTCTAGTTGCTTCATGCTATTTTTTAAATAAAGCACCCCCCTATATATATATATATAGCAATAATTATCTCCGTACAAAAATGACACAGTGACCCGAGTTTGAATCCTGGACGACGCTGTTTGCGTTTCACATAATGCTTATACTCTTGGGAACAGTATGCAGTCAAATATTCTACTTCCAGATATGAAAATATATTTGGACATACTTGGTTCTTTAACTTTAGTATGGCAACTCTGAATTAAAACCCGTTAAAATCCACTTTAAGCATTAACCTTATGTCGCATCCTGCTCGTGCAGAGGGTTTGGTAAATTATATATATATATATATATATATATATATATATATAATATATATATATATATATATATATATATTAACAATATAAATTGGTACATCTATAGATAAAATATCCTCAATTTTGATAATAGACAGTGTCTAAGGATAGTCTCTACAAAGGTCAAATGGTGCTTGGTAATTGTCAGCTTCTCACTAATGTGATCATCAGACTAAGATATATATATATATATATATATATATATATATATATATATATATATATATATATAAAGGTTTGCTGATCAAGATATTTTCATGGAAAGTAACCAAATGAATGTTTATTTGTCAATATAGTCTTCCTTGCAGTCTTCCATTTAGGTTGCTGTACTTTGAACCCATAGGTCAAAAAGCCATAAAACAGATATGACGCTATCTATGAACTTTTTAGTCTTCCCTCATGTGCTAACACACACACACACACACACACACACATACATATATATATATATATATATATATATATATATATATATATAATGTAATAAAGAGAACTCAAACCTGGTTAAATTGTCATAATAAATTTATTTCGGCGAAGAATATTATTATTCTTTTCTTCTCATCAGATGACTTTACACGTTTAATTTGAAGTTGAAACACAGCAAATATGTATTACAGTCTATATATAAGTATATAAAAAAGGGAAGAAAAAAACTATATAAATTTAAATTTTAGGGCAAAAGTAAAAGGACTTAAAACAATAAAGTATTAGAAAAATTAAGAAACCAGGAAAAGGGTGTTCCTGTAAATTAACCCATACTAATTTGAACATAAGCTAGATTTTTCGTAGCAGCTAAAATTTTATGAATAATGTAAGCTTGTAAACTAAACTATTATCTTCATATAGTTTTCTGTTTACTCCTTTTAAGTATCTTAAATCCTTCAATTTATGGGATCATAATCCTCCATCTCCTAAAAAAAGAAGTCTTTTGGCAGTCACCAGGTGCCTTTAATCAACCCAAAAATAGTTAAAGGGAATTAACTACTCCAGAAATTGAAAAACCCTAATTATGAAAATTAATATCTAAAGTTCCAAGAATCTACTTCTCTACATAAATCTCCCGTCATATAATACTAGTTATTACCGAAATGAATATTATTATTTCCAATAGAAATCATCGGAAATCAAAACCTTGTTTTTATCTAGAGTGGGAACCTCGGTTGCCCTCAATCAGGATAATTTGAATTTACTTTTATGTCTACATTTAAACACAAGTACATTACGTTCAATAAGCAGTAGTCTGCGATCATTAAATTTACTCTACTAATTTTTTCATCGATACACAAGTCACATCTGCTATTGAAGCTTTTCGCGGTTGAAGACTGCCAGACTATTTTCCACTTTATTTGCGGGGTTAACCCTTAATACTTTAGGTTCCAAAATAATTTGATAGAGCTGTTTAATTTCTAAGTCGTGGATTAAAGAACGTGTTATTTTCCCTGAATGTGCTTTACTATATAATATGTTGATCCGATGACATGATGAAACCTGTAAAAATATATTCTTGTTATATCACAGTTTTTGACCAGCATAAAATTTTTGATACATTCTAATAGCAAAATCACCCTGTCAATGAGGTTTCGAATATTGTAACTTGATCCCTTGTAGAAAAGTAAGACACTTTCAAAAATGTTATATGGCACTCAATTGCATCCAGTGGTGAGAGCCAACACTTTTGAAGCTTTGGTCAGTGAAATCACCCGATCGTTGCCATTAAACTACAGTCGACTCTGTCCCGGAGTGGTGGTATTTGTTAGGGTCCGATCTATTAGTTATAGAACTAATTGAAATCATGCAAATTATTCATATCAAAATAGTTAATTGAATCCATAATTGTGTAAAGAGTTGACATACCATAAAACCAACCAACCAAAATAAGTAAGTAAAATTGACAAAAGTAGTCGAGGGCGACTTGACGGATCCCTTTTCAATAGCTACTACACCGAGGTATAGGGAAGGGCGCTACTCCTTTCCCTGGATTGATCCACTTTACCCTTGATCCGTACCTTATAATGCTGAGTGTTAAGCAAGGAGGTATCACGTATTATTTTTAAAGTCTTTGGTATGACCCGACCTGGGACTGAACGCTGGACTCCCGGACCATTGGCGAACACTCTACCCACTATTGCCGTGTATTACGAATGCATTGTGAATGATTTTACTTGTTAGTTAACAATAAGAATACATTGCAAATGAAAAAAGAAGTTAAAAATGGTCAGTTATCAAGGCAAGTGAGACTCGCGTAGAAGACTTTTGAAGAATTACTCGGACTATTTCCAGAAGAACCGCTTAACATAACGGTCATCATCGTAGGAAATGGAATCGTTGACCAGAGTTCTAGTTCTAAACGGGGCTGTTTGCATTTCTCTTTACGCTAATTCCTTTGGAGAAGTCATGAATCCATTTGTTGTCTCCCACATACCGAACTCTTTAAATGTATTAAGGTAACTAGTTTAACCTTTTGTCATATCATGGTAGAGAGGTTGGGTAAATATATACTCCAACTATTTCCTTTGCTCTTATCAAGCAAACGTTTTGACTTTTCTTAAGATTTCTTCCGAGATATATTGGTGAGAAGCTTTCAAAACCAATCCAATATTTATAATTTTCTCCCTCCTTTTTGACTCTTCTACTAAAACCTGGTTCGATAAGATTACAGGGTGCTCTTGATCCTACCCACATACATTTTATTCATGTTGATCCCACTTAGGACCGAGCATTTACAAGTCAAGTGCCGACCCTCCTCTTTTGAATGAATGTGTTATTGCTGGGCGGTAACCAGGCAGATTAACAGGGTGAGATTAAGCATAACGGATTAAAGTTATCTCCCCCCCCACACACACATACTCACACACGCACACACACACACACACACACACACACACACACATCGACATATGCCAGTGAAGCTATTTGTATTAAAAAAAAGAAAAAGTACGTATATATTGAGAGTTGTACAAAATGTTGAGTAGGTGGGTAGAAGATGAAGCAATTGACAATGTAAATATTGATAAATTGATCTATCTGTCTATCAATCTATCTATCGCCCAGTCGGCTGGGACTGTAAAATATGCCGACTGCAACTTTTCAGAGGGGTTAAACCCATCAAAGAGTGTCCTAGGTATGACACCAAACTGTATCTGATGTTGAGGTTCCATAACTATTTAATCATTTACTATACTTGAATCAGAAACGGAGGCAGAATGAAGGCTGGAGTGTGTAGCGGTGAAAAGGTTATTGTAAAATAGTGTGAATTAATCTATATATAAACTTACCTTCAATCAGTACTTCATACTGTAAATAGGAGAGTGTAATGCTCAAAACGGTTTTAGAAAAAAAAAAGATGAAGAAACGAGTACTAAAGAATAGTAATTCACCTCGAATAGTAAATTTAAACAAAGATTGATAACTAAAGCAATAGAAAGATACGTATACTGATAACAGCAACGATGAATCTGGTTAGCAGAAATCAAGGCTTTTCAAAGAGATCTATATAATTTTAAAAGGATGAATAAAATGATTGGAGTTCACAGGGGCTGATTGACTTGTTTGCATTTATAAATCATGTAGACTAGTTACCAGATATTGCTCACCTCGACGAAACATACAAGACATTTAAATAAACGAACAATCTAGCTCTGACGGAAAAGACCCGGATCTTTTCCGTACCGATAACAACGTATATAATCATATTTTCATGAAAAAAAAAACAAACAAACAAAAAAAAACAAAAAACAATTATATTTTAAATGAATTAATCTATAAAAATGTAGTACCCTGAAATATCATTTTTTTCCAATAGTGTTTTTGAAAAAAAGAAAATGATTTTTTATAGAAATAAAAATGTAGATTTCAAAAAGGAAAAAGTATAAAATAATGAAAAAGTATAAAATACTTGAAGTTTTAATTTTCATCTATAGTAAATTTTAAATGAATAAAATTGAAATTAGTTCATTACTGATTAATATATATATATATATATATATATATATATATATATATATATATATATATATATGTGTGTGTGTGTGGGTGTTTGCACATTTTGTCTCCAATTTGTAAATAAAGTTTGTATGTAACAAAATTTTAAAACAAGTCAAAGTTCGACTCAACACTAATCGTTATATTTTTACACTTTGAAAGGTTTCAAACATTGTTATTTAAAATTAGTAATTCTATTCATCAAGTATTCATATTTAATTTGATACCAATAATTTGTTTGCATACAACTAAATAGTTTTAAGTTTTGCTATGTAAAACTAATCATTCTTTTTTACGCGGGACACTGCTGGAGAAGCAAGGACGAGCTCATAAGCGATGTACTCCTGTTGACCCCCACATATGGATGTGCAAAAGCAGGACGACCAGCACGAACTTACATACAGCAACTATGTGAGGACACGGGATGTAACCCTGAAGACCTGCCGGAGGCGATGAATGATAGGGAGAAATGGCGAGAGAGGGTCAGGGATATCCGCGCTGGCGGCGCGACATGATGATGATGAAATGGTTTCAAGCATTCAATCAAACAGTTATAATTCTATTCATCATTTTTCATTCGTTTGCTCACATAATACTAATAAATCAAATTATCAATAATCGTTTGTTTGCACATCGGGGAATGTTTTTAAGTGTATTAAATGTTCAGGATACACATTGGTTGGTGTTCTACCCCTTTGCAGAGATGCAGTTGGAGGACGCTACAGCCTCAGATGATGGGCTAGACTTACAACCAGGTTGTTTTAACTGATCGGTCGTAAGTCGATTCAGTTGTATATCAATTCAGTTGGAAATCGATTCAGTCGTTAGTTGAACTTTTATATATATATATAACCATATTCAGCCCCTTTACTTCACACGCAAAGTCGAACTTGGTTTTGTAGTTTTATTTGCCCACTTCTGTGGTGTATGTACAGTTTTCCTTGCGAAATGATTATCGTAATTGTGAGTGGTCTAGGCAACCCGAGTTCGAACCCTGAATGTGTATCTGTTTGTATATCACATAGCGTTCATACACCCAAGGGAAAGGTATGAATCCAATTATTCTTCCTACAGCAATCGTTAAATAGTAAGTCAGATTGGGCTATTTATCCTAGGTATGGCAACCAGCACAGAAGAAGGAAAACTCTGAATTCAAACAAAACCTGGAGAGGGATGAGCTTCGCCTTGCTATTCCTGCACAGGAAACGTTATACAAGTAGCATCTCCACGGCCAAACCAGATTTTCATCTTCTATAATAATTTGGTTTCGGTTTCTTTGTGTTACGCATATACATTTTTGGGGGGTGATTAAATACCAAAGCTATTCTTGCAGAACCACAGAGATGTTATTCTAGCCATTACTGGTAAGATAAGGGGTTCATATTTCTCCCAAGAGGATTAGACCGAAACTGAACATAATTGCACGACTGGAGTTCGAACTTGTCCACTACAATGTCGCAGTCAAGCACGTTAGCCAATACACTACGGAGTCCCCTCCTTCTATAATAGTAATTACTTTTCATTTTATTACTATATTTCAACATCTTTTTATTATCATTTTGAACACATTGTATTATCTTTATAATATTAGAATGCAAACTTGACTACATTATGGAAATCTGATCTTTCTGATAAGAATAAAACTGGAATGCTTTCAAGTTGTAACCGTGTCAGTACTACTGAATGGTTATAGCACTTCGACTCTAACGAAACGTCTAGAGAAAAAAAATAGATGTAAACTATTCAAGAATGTTGCGAGTTGTTTTGAACAAATCTTGGAAGCAGCAACGAACAAAACAGCTGCTGTGAGGCCACTTACCTCCCATCTCTCAAACCATTCAAGTGAGACGAATATGCAGGGCATTGTTGGAAAAGTAAGAACGAAATCATGAGTGACGTTCTTCAATGGACTCCAAACACATGGATACACCAGCGTTGGCCGATGAGTAAAAACTTCTTCAGTTCTATACTGGCACTGGACTTGCCTAAAGCGATAACTGATTGTAACGGATAGCAAGATAGAGACAAAGTGATCTGTGCGATTGGCATACTTTGTTAATAATAATAATAATGATGATGATGATAAAATGTACAGAATATTTCATAATCTCTTCACTTTTTGTAGTTTTGCATAATCTTCTTTATTACTTCTATCATTTTGTTAGGAAGTTTCTAAGCCATTTTTAAAAACATGATTTCCACTTGTCATATATTCGCGGTCGTAATTGTGTAGCATCATAAGTCGAATAGGTTGTTTAGTTTGTTTTGGTTGTGTTTTATGGCATGTCAACCCTTGTAATGACCCTGGAGGCCAGGGTTCAATTCCAGGTCGAGTCCTACCAACAACTCAAAAAATGGTCCTTGATGCCACCTTGCTTAACACTCAGCATTAGAAAGTACGGATCAAGGGTAAAAGGGGTCAATCCAGGGAAAAGAATAGCGCTTTCCTACACTTCCGTGTAGTAGCTATTGAAAAGGGAGCCTTTAAGTCACCCTCGACTACTGCTGCCAATTTTACTTTAATCATATATATATATATATATATATATGATTTGTATGAGAATAGTTAGTACGTAACATTATTTTAAAAGAGCCACGGTTAAATAGTTTCAGGTATTACTATCTAACGCTAATAATTCTACGTAATGTTAATCATTTGTTTGTATTTTGTTAAATGGTTTCAACTATTCCTAACAGTAATAATTCTAAATGGTTTCAAGTATTGCTATCAAAAACTAAATATTCTATTTATTATTAATCATTTGTTTGTACACAGTTCAATGATTTCAAGATTGTTTTTTAGCATCTATAATTCCATTTATCAAGTATTCCTAACTAATTGAAAAAATTTGCCCACAGCTGTATGATTTCAAATCAATCAATGAATAAATTAATCAATCAATGAATTAATAATAATAATAATAATAGATTGAACTGTAGTATTTGAACTATTGATGGGACCCTAACGGGTACTCCTCCTTTGAGTCTAAATAGACCTTAGAGTAATGGTAATGAAGTGTTACTCCACATTCTCCAAACTCTGAAACTGGAGCCTCTCTATCAAATGCAATTTGATGTTATACTCAGGACAAGAAGAGGTTATGAGTCGACATCTGTATATAAAAGTTTCTCCAAAAGAAAATTTCAAAGTTGAACGGACAAAATAGAACGAGTTATTAGAAATGAAAAATAAATCAAAGAAAGAAAAGCTGAAAACACAAAAAATAAAAATAATGAGATCCAAACCGAAAAAAAAAAAAATACGATGGGAAGATGAAGGAAATGCTAGTTGAACGAACGAATGCCTGTCTCCAAGGAAGGAGATAAACGGGATTTGCATTCTTCTCATTTGCGGGGGCAACGTATTAATTCTGGTTTTACAAGGGGTAAACATCGAGGGTTGTTTGGCCGACTATTTCACTTGTTTGTTTCATACAACCCTATTTTTATTTTCGCCTATTATTATGACCTTACCACTTTTATTTATTGCTTATTTTCTTTATTGGTTTGTTATGTCAATTATTGTTTTGAAATAACACTGACATATGTCACCTTCTTCTTCTTCTTCTTCTTCTTCTTCTTCTTCTTCTTCTTCTTCTTCTTCTTCTTCTTCTTCTTCTTCTCTCAGGTAACCTTAATATTCTTTTTTTTATTTTATCAAAACTATATCTTTTTTTTTACATATGATAATTACATTCTATTTTATATTTATAGTTAATATTCTTATTTTATTATATCTTATTTTCTTATAATTTTTTTCATCCTTTTCTCTTTTCTTTTTCTTTGACTTCTTTTTCTAATTTGACAATATTTCTTCTTCTTCTTCTTCTTCTTCTTCTTCTTCTTCTTCTTCTATTAATACCATGCTCTGTTAATTATCATGGTTCCACTTTGGCAAGGGCAAAATTCTACAAGCAGCAGTCCTTCCTTCCCAAACACTCCCCATAAAAAGGGAAACGAAAAACAAATAAGTCAACAAGAGAGTCATAACAAAAATAAAAGAATAAAAAAAATCTCAGAAGAGAAAGCAGTCGAGGAATGCGAAGATGAGAGGTTGTGCGCTGGAGTTGTTAATGGCTTGTTAATTATAGCAAAGGTTGACATGTACACGAGCAAGATAGCGCGGGAACGGGCGAATGACGTTTCTTATGGCGGGAAAAAAGCACTTCACAATGTCTCCGTACATCTGTATAGTTTGCATTTCCGTGTAACGTCTTTCTTTGTTTCTTGTTTATAACACGTTCTAATGTTGTTTTGTTTTGCTTCTTTCTTTGCTTCAATCTTTTTTGTTTCCTTCTTGATCTCATCTTTTTTTGTTTTCTTTTAGTCTTAATAGAGACATTTCGTTCTATTTTTGTTGCCTAGCACATATTAGTGTCATTATCTCTGGGTTGTGTTTTTTAATTTCTTACATCTAGAAGTGTGTTTTTGTTCCGTCGTCGCTGCAAAGTAGCTGTTTGTCTATATTTTACAATATAGTTTTAGTTAATTAATTTTTTCTGGTTGTTTACATATATGTATGTGTGTGTGTGTATGTGTGTGTGTCTCTGTGTGTGTGTGTGTGTGTGTGTGTGTGTGTGTGTGTGTGTGTGTGTGTGTGCATTACACACACGAATACGCAGAGGAAACATGGAAACATTAGGGAGTCACTCGTGGCGTAATGGGTAAAGTGTTGGACAGCGAAATCGTTGGAAGTGAGTTCAAATTCCAAACGAGATATTACTTTTGGTCGAATACCCTTGAAAAAGGTATAAACTCATTTATACCTCTTGGTTATAGATTAATTGGTTCAGCAACTGTTTTTCCACAAGGATGACATTGGCATTAAATAACCCACAAAGGCTTATATGTCATGAAAAGCAATGAACCCAAACTCACACACACACACACGCACACATAAAGACTCACATATGCCTGTATTTGGTTTTATTACTACATATTGAGAGAGAGAGAGAGAGAGAGAGAGAGAGAGAGAGAGAGAGAGAGTCTCCGTGGCGTTGTGGCTAATGTGCTGGATTGTAATATCGAAGTAAGCGAGTTTGAAATCTTGTTGCGCTATTACGTTCACCTCTTCCAAGCTGCAGTCGTGTCGATACTGCTATATGGATGCACAAGATGGACGCTAAGCGGATGGAGAAAAAGCTTGACGGCAACTACTCAAGAATGCTGCAAGCAATATTGAACAAGTCTTGGAGGCAACACCCCACAAAGCACCAACTGTACGGCCACCTACCTCCCATCACGAAAACTATCAAACTTAGACGAACCAGACATGCAGGACACTGCTGGAGAAGCAGAGACGAGCTCATAATGGATGTTCTCCAAAGACCCCCTCACATGGCCGAGCAAAAGCAGGGCGGCCTGCTCGAACCTACCTACAGCAGCTCTGTGATGATACGGGATGTAGCCCTGGGGACCTGCCAGAAGAAATGAACGATAGGGATGAGTGGCGAGAGAGGGTCAGGGATATCTGTGCTGATGGCACGACAAAAACGATGATGATGATGATAGGAAAGGTATGAACCCTTATAGTCTTACCCCCAATTATAAGTTAAACAGCACCACTATTGTTCTTCTACAAAGATTGCTTTGGCATTAAAAAAAACTCAAAAAAATTGATATGCCATGAAAAGAGAAACCAAAACAAACCTCTCTATATACATATCTTTGGATGTATTTTTATGAAATATAAAAACGTGTTTATTGTTGTTTTTCCTTATTAAATCAAGTTTGATGACCATTTCTTTTTCTTAAGATAAAAACAAATATATAAATATAGATAAATTACTAAATGAATAGTGGGTTATTTAGAACATTGTATGGAGTATATTTATGTACGTATTTTCCAACTGCTGAGTCTAATTATAGTGCTGTAGATTTATTGTTGGAGAGGTGGCAAGTTTGTCGTTTATAAGATATAAACAGAAAGTTAATGTAACTTTTAAGAGTCACATTACTCATCTGATTAGTGAGAATGCTTCGTGAAACTATGAGTAACGTGTAGAAATTGTTTCTGCACGGTGACTTAAAAGAGGATTTATATTCAGTTTTTATCGACGAATTTAAATCGGGATGTTATAGTTTTATAATATATATATATATATATATATGTGTGTGTGTGTGTTTGTGAAAGTTTGAGTATACAGATATGTAGATGTATATTTGAGGTAAAGATATATACGTGTGTGAGAGTATATATATATATATATATAAGGACACACAGACATATATATATATGTGTGTGTGTGTGTGTATATGTGTATGTATAGTCTAGTGAAAGAATCATTTAGCATCTTTAAAAATGAATCGTTTTTTATTTGTCATCTATCTCATTTAAGGGATATCATATTTAACAATTAGTTTTAAGTAATTTATAAATTCATTCAAATTTTTGCGTCACTATATATATATATATATATATATATATATATATATATATATATGTTTACGTATTTTTATGGGGTGTTAATATATTTCGCATATTCCCACATTGCCGATCGAACTCAATCTCAGAAACAAACATTTTCACCAGTCCTGTTGGAGAATTGTCTTTTTCTATTTATCTACTTACATATCTGATTCCTGATGCATGTTAACTTAGTGTCCGGCGTATGACATTAGACTATCTGATACCGAGACATCAGTTGTGGATTCTGGAGAATATAGGGTACTTCTTCATTACCAGCATTCTCATGTCTACTCGGGCTCAGAGTAGTAATACCTGTTTGGGCTGCATTTGACAGTCAAATAGAACTGTTCAATCATTTATTATTAGGATAATGATCATGAGTGATTTAAAACCATAAAGTTGAGTGAAAATTGTTCGAACTAGATAGAAAATTTGATTAATAGAAATACGAATATCAAATAGCAATACTTGAAAACGTTTAAACTGTGCACAAACAAATGATTAATATTTAGAATTATTAGTGTTATATGGCAATAGGTGAAACTATTTAACTGTGTGTAAACGAATGAGCTTTCAATCGTTTAAAAGTAATGTTACCTACAAAATATTCATTTACCATTCATATATACATAATCATCATCATCATGTCACGCTACTAGCATGGATCTCCCTGACCTTCTCTCGTCATCTGTCTCTATCGTCTATCACTCCCGGTAGACCTTCAAGGCTACATCCTGTGTCGGCACAGAGCTGTTGTAGCTGATCGTCCTGCCTTTGCTCGTACATGTGACGGGGTCCACTGGAGTATATCACAAATGAGTTTCTCCTAACTTCTCCAGCAGTATCCCACATGTCTGGTTCGTCTAACTTGGATAGTTTTCGTGATGGGTGGTAAGTGACCGTACAGCGGTTGCTTTGTGGGGTACTGCCTCTATGACTTGTTCAATATTGCTCGCAGCATTCTCGTGTAATTGCCGTCAAGCCTTTACTCCATACATTTAATTAGCGTCCATGTAGTACATCCATATAGCAGTATCAACACAACCGTGGTTTGGAAAAAAAACTGCGTTTTATTTTATCGGTCAGGTCTGACTTCCATATGACCGATAGCCTATCGATACCTGTCTATGCCTTTGCTAGTCCCGTGTTGACGTCTGTCTCGGTTGATGAGACTCTGCTTCAAAAGTAGGTGAACTTGTCCATTAGTTTCAGAGAACTACCATTTATTGTGCAGATATCGCCTCTTTGATTAAAGCACATGTATTCCGTCTTGTGTATGTTGATATGGAATCCTATGCCAGCAGCTGCTTGTTCCAGGCCATGCAGCAGGATTTCGGCTTGAGCAGGTGTATTTGCCAGAAGCGCTATGTCATCGGCGTAGTCCGCGTATATCAATATATATATATATATATATATATATATATATATATATATATGAGGCTCTCTTAGTGTAATGGTCAACGTCGAAAGATGTGAATATGTCGAACAGAGTTCAAATCCTGGACGAAGCAGTTTGCATTTAACCTTGAACTAATATGGTTGTAAAAAGTATCCATCCAACTATTCCATCAATTGCTATGTGTAAATTGTAGGGCAGATTGGCCTCTTTTATCTTGATATGGCAAGGGAGTTAGGAGAAGTAAAACACTGAATTCAAACCTGTTAAACTCCGCTTAGAAAAATCTACTTGTGTCACTTCCTCCTCGGGTCGATGGGTTAGGTAAATACATTCGTACACCTATACATAAATGTTACCAATATATATATATATATATATATATATATATATATATTCATCATACAAGGTGTGAAAGCCCGTGTTATACCCTGCCCTAATCAGCCGCCAACTAGGGGTGATAACACAGTTTCGGTAGCTCAAGACGGTACTACCACTCCTGGCGCTACCAAACAGATTTTGCCACCGAACAGGGTATTAAAAGAATTATATATATATATATATATACGCCAGATTAATTAAGAGCTGAGACTACATTGGACGTCCATCTTCATTTTTAGTGTGAAGTTTGTGATTTTAAAAAATCGCGTTTACTTTCGGGCGTTGATTCTTTTACGCGTTTACAGTAACCATTTCTTATGTAATCACACAGGAATGGTGGTTCCGCGTGTATTTCATTCATGCTGAAAACTTCTCGCTTTCGACCAAATCCAACTTGATGCATATTGCACCGTGGTCTGAAGACGATTTGAGGCTACTTTCAAACTGCAGCCAGTGATTCCTATTTTTGAAAGAAGCGAAATGACTGAGTGTCCATGAAAAACACGACAACCAACCTCAATATGAATCACATGGCATATCCATATATATATATATATATGTGTGTGTGTGTGTGCTTATATATATATATATATATATTAGCAATAAACATAAGAGGAAAATTAGCAAATTTTAAGAAAATATATCTCTGGTAACAGAAACATTTATGACTGTGTTTGCATGTGAGTTTACATATACGCAAGAACATCAATAAACCGATAATGATGACCCCCCACAAAAAAAAAAAAAAAACACCAAAGAAAACCATTTAAACCAAAGAAGACAACTTTTGTATTAACCCAAAATATTTATCTTGTTGTATAATCAATGGAAATGCACTTGATCCAAAATTTCTTTATCAATTGTAAAGATTGAATAATATAAACTGAAAATCTCAGATAAAAATCCTCTAAATTATTTTAGGCTCCGTCCTTATTGATTAAATTTCGCGCGCGCCTGTACACACACACACACACACACACACACACACACGTGTGTATATATATACACACATTTACCCAACCCCTCCGTACAAGTAGAATGTAGACACATGGGGAATTCTAGTTAGAATTCAGTGTTCCTTCTCCTTGACTGGTTGCCATAGCAAGGTTAAAGAGCCCAGTCTGCCCTCTTACTTTCTCATAGCAGGAGGAAGAATAGTTACATTCATACTTTTCCTTTAGGGTATTGGCACTATGGGAGATGTAAATAGCCTGGTCTAGGATTTGAAATTGCGTCCCCATGTCCATTTCCTATGACGATTACCATTACGCTAACCGTGCCCTCTTTCCGAGATTTCTTGCTAGATTAATTTCCTAAATTATAATAGGTCTTCTCTCTATTTTCGCATTGTCTTCATTTATAGAACCCTTCATAAGAACAAATAAAAAAGTTAATTTTCTTCAAAAGCAACGATACAAAGATTTCTTGTAGAAGATCATACAATCAAAACGAATATTATTATGTATTATTTTTTACAAAACTCTACAGCATTGAATCACTGTAATCAAAATTATGAATATGTTGCGGTTTAAAAACAAGTAAACTCCTTACATACATACATACACGTGTGTGTGTGTGTGTGGGTGATTTATTTTTTGTACCAGAGTTTCAATGCAGCTAATATTTTCCGATTTTGTTGTCTAAGGTACAAGAGATGAGTAAAAAATACGAGTAATAAATAAAAAAAATGTAAAAAAAAGAAAAAGACAAAGGCTGTACGGTAGGCACGAATCATATGCATATCGTACAGCATTTGTCTTTCCTTGATAAATCAAGACATAAATTCAATATTTCACTTAAAGGAAATTTTATGGCTACTGGGACTTAAATTCGAATAACCAGCATCACATTTCACGTGAAAGTAAAATCTATGAATAGTTTGTTTTTGGGATCGACCGCGGGTTATTGAAATCGTGAAAAATCGAACTTATGTGCACAGACAGACAGACGGACAGACACACATATACACCAAACCGAAAAGAGAAAAGAGCTGCGTTTATTGTCCGGTGCCTAAGGTGCCTCTAAATGGATATATCGCAGACACATAAGCAATTTTTGCACCCACTCATCGGAAGCTTTGCTTCATGCTGAGCACCCCATATTAAACCTGAATTGTATATTTTGGCTTCCTTGGGAATCAGATAGATACTACCCACTTTGAATGAGCAGGACCTGGACGCTCAGCGTACTTGCTAACTACATTTGTTACAATTTTACTCCATGTTTCGCCAGGAAGTGTCATATCAATTTATTGTCGAAAGTGATTATTACAAATTAAATCTAGCGTATCAGAGGCATAGATTATAAGTTTCAAGTATCTATTACAATCGATATAAATTTACCGAGTTTCCTTAAGGTTCTTTATAATACAATTGAAATGACTTATACGTTAAGCTTATTAGATAAAAACATTTTAAAGTTTGTACTGAATTAGCACTTCACAAAACATCTGCAATACAGTTACTTATCTCCAATCTTATTATTTATCTATAAGTCGAACAGAGTAGACGGGATCAAACTCATGAGCAACGTTCTCGTGTGGACTTTTACACATAGACACATCTGTGTTGGGCAACTTGCAATTCTCCTTTAAAAAATGATTGTCCTTTATATATATATATATATATATATATATGTGTATATATTGTCATCCACAGACAGACTGTTTCGTTCTATCAGAACTCTTCAGTGTGGCTAGACCCGCAGGACGCTCGAAGCCGGGATCGAAACCCGTCTAACTTTACGATAGATTAAGGTTTCAGACCACACAGCTACAAGCGAACTATGTTGGCTAAGGGAATTTTAAAGTATTTTATTTTTAGCAACAGCAGCAGCAGCCTTTGTTTACATTTTTTTTAATACCCTATCGGCTACCAGAGTGCTATATGTGTGTGTGTGTGTGTGTGTGTTGTCCAGGTTATTCTATTTTCTTCTTCTTCTTCTTCTTCTTCTTCTTCTTCTTCTTCTTCTTCTTCTTCTTCTTATTATTATTATTATTATTATTATTATTATTATTATTATTATTATTTCACTCTTTTGAGAGTTTTTCACCGCAGCGTTAGTCTGTAGTCTTCCACAGGAGTTTAAGTGACGGTAAGTCTCCTCAAGTCTCTAGGACTCTTTTCAGTATTCTGTCCGATCTCAAGAATGCTTTAATTTGGATAGTATCCACTCGACCTCGTTCTCCAGGATGGATTCCGGGTTGTGTATATCCTGTTTGTTCGTATGGTCAAATTTCCGTTTTTTGTGCAATTCCCAGACTTGCCCATCCAGTCGGCTCATGTCTTTTACTCTCTTTGTGTTAATTTGCTCTATTCGTTTATGCGATTGATCATTTCGTCTCTATCACTGCGTATCACTACATTTGTTATATTGATGTGTCTAATCTCTTTTTGCATTGATATAATTGGTCCTTATGGCATTGTTTTGTGCTGCTATTCAAAGAGATTCACTTTCTCTCTTAAGGTTTCCCTTTCATAGCCATGTCCAAGATTTCTCTTATGAGATTTTGCTTGTTGTTGCTTGAAATGTCCATACAGTTGTCTTTCTTCCCATTTTGTTTTCTAGATTTTTGTTCTCTTGATCCTCACGTTGTTTGAATTGTTTCTGGTCGCTATAATCAGTATTCTTCCGCGCTTTTTATCTTGTCTTCGAGGCGTTGTATTGATGCATCAACGCTATCTTCAATACTGATAAGTCCTCTTTCTCCTTCTTCACTTGACACATTGTCTATCAATGTCATCTTTGAGATCTAAAGCCGATGCATGGTCATGAGTTTTCTTGTTATCTGGTATATTTACCTAAGTTCTTCCCTTGTCCATTTCAAGATTTTTCCCAAGTATCTTACAAGGGGGACAGCTCAGGTACTCCTGTAATATCGTTTGGTTTTGAGTAGTTTTCTTTTTCTTATGAGATACTCTTTTTTGATTTTTTCTTTCATTTCTACTTTTTTGATGGCTTCCGTTTCCAAGATCCCTAAGTATTTGTATGTTTCCTTTTCATTATTATTAGTATCATTATTAACCAATATATATATAGTAATACATAACAAGGCACCTGTTCGATGTTCTCTTCTCACAGAATGTGAGACAACGAATGATTTTTATGGTACGAAATTGAACACTGAAGGCAGTCCTTACCACAAAGAGTGCCTTGAAATTGTTGGAATGTTGAGGGCAGGGTAAAATTTTTCAGATGACAGAGCAACGACCGAGAAAGAGAATCTGATCAAAGACATAGAACGCTCCTCACTAAAAAAAAAAAAAAAAGAAAAAAAGAAAAAAAAAAGAAAAGAAAACTCGTGTAAAAAAGAAATAGGATTTATTTTGTTGTACTCGGTTATAGGTTAGGAATAATCCTGCCCATTCTTCAGGGTGAAAAATGGTGCTTGTTTATTTTTCACCGAATCCCTGAGCACCATTTTCTTTTCTCGAATATTTCTAAATACTTTAATTTATCATTTTAAAGTGAGAAAGGATTTCTTCGGAGTCTTCATTTTATGCATTTTCATTATTCTCATTATATATATATATATATATATATATATATATATATATATATATATATGTGTGTGTGTGTGTGTGTGTGTGTGTGTGTGTGTGTGTGTGTGTGTGTGTGTGTGTGTGTGTGTGTATTTGTATGCATGTAGGTTTGTTTCTTTTTAAATTTTAATTTCGCGCACAATTTTATGTTTTCTAAATATATTTGCTTTTTTTCTTTACTTTCTCTCATCCCCCCCTCTCTCTTTCACGATAAATCTTATTCCTTTCTTATTTATTCATTTATTTGCTGTTTTGCTGTTGTTAGAGAAATATCTATGTTTGTCAAAAACACTATTACAGTTAAGTCATAGACAAAACAGTTTTATTTAATTTGATATTACGTTGTCAGTTATAACAGGAAACACACAATTTTATGGATATATAGGCTGGTTGGTTGGTTGGTTTTACAACAATTCGATGCTTATTGGATCATTTAAGTCAGTACGTGAGTGTGCACACGTGGAAAGAGGGGAGGGGAGAAAAAATTTGCGAGGGGAAAGGAAAGAAAGAATTGAAGATATAACAAAAGAGACAAAAAAGAAATTAAGAGTGTGTGTGTGTCTGTGTGTGTCTGTGTGTGAGAGAGAGAGTGTGTGAGTGTAAGAAGAAATATAAGGCTTTTCTACTTTTTCGCAAGAAAGCAATGTAGCATTTAATTCAGTTTTAATACTGAATTAAATGTAAGAATGTCACATCAAAAAGCACCAAAGAAAAGGGAAATTAGATGATCTGATGTCTGATTTGATATGACACATGTCTCTTGTCTAAATTGCATTTCGAGGAAGTCTCCCTATCGTTATGGCTAAAGTGCTGGATAGCGACTTCGTAGTAAATAGTCTTTCATCAGTGGATCAACGATTGCAATTATTTTATCGCCTTTAAAACTATCGTCTCAGTTACTGTTTATTTATTCACTTGCGGAATTATCTTCCTTTTAGGAGTATATAACAAATGATCCCAACACAACTGCGAAATTGGTGAAATATACAGCATGTCAACTCTCGTTGGGTTATTTCCAAACAATATGTTAACGCTTCTTACTTGAATTATTCCTGAGTACCGAATGTAGTTCTGTGTGATAACCAGAACAACCATTTTGGAGGAGTGTTTGATCCCTCTGCATGGGAGATGGAGTCGGTTTATTCTATCTCTCACCAACAGGTTGGTTGCAAACTAGAAAATACTAAATAACACAGGGAGTTTTAACAACATAAGAAAAATAATAATGCTTATTAACATTTCTAATTATTGATTAAAATCACTGTGGAATGAGAATACACACACACACACACACACACACACACACACACACACACACACATATATATAAATATATTAAAATCACAGTGAAATGAGTTGAAAAATATGGGTAAATATATATTTTTCTACCTATGCCTATATATATATATATATATATATATAGAGAGAGAGAGAGAGAGAGAGAGAAAGAAAGAGGAAGAGGAGAGAGAGAGAGACTAATAAGCTTCAATTCTTAATTTGTTTTCTAATGTCAATATATATATATATATATATATGTGTGTGTGTGTGTGTGTGTGTGTGTGTGTGTGAATAAAAAATGTTTGGATGAAGTATTCTGACATATTCTAACATCGTCTTGAATCTGGATTGATAAAAATGGAAATGTTGAACGTTTTCATTTTATATATAAATAAATACATTCACTCAATATTTTGTTTCTTTTTATGTTGTTTATACTTTAATTCTTCTCAACTAGTTTCGTTCTTAGGTCATCGTCAGAAGAAAAAGTTTTGATAAATTACCACTAAGGATTTTCGGACTATAGTCTTCATCTTTATTGTTATTGTGGAAATAGCAATAAAGATGAAGACAATTGTCCGAAAACCCTTAATGATAAAAATCATCAAACTTAGTCTCAGAAATTCAGACAACTAAGATAAATTACCTTTGGAAAAATATTAAAGGGGTTGATATGCTATAAGAAAAACAATGTAAGATGGACATTGATCAAATGATTGTTTTCTTGTCAAAGTGTTTGCCAATGGTTCCGGAGACAGGGGTTCAATCCCGGGTTGTGCCATACCAAAGACTCAAAAAATCGTGCTTGATGCCGCCTTGTTTAACACTCAGCATTATAAGGTATGGTTCAATGATAAAGTGGAGCAATCCAGGGAATGGAGTAGCGCCCTCCCCTACACATTGGTGTAGTTGCTATTGAAAACAGACCCTTCGGGTTGCCTTCGACTATGATCGCCAACTTTATTTTATATCTGTCTCTCAGTGGTTACTGAATTTTCATTAGATTTAGAAGGCATGCGTTTCAAATTAGTTGTCACTTGACCGGCTTGTTTATGTAAATTTTCACTGTGTTATTTTCAAGGAGAGAGGATTTTCAAAGCCTTGAGCCAAATTTACGTATCGCTGAGATAAAAAGGAGTACCTCGTCTTGGTGTATAGATTTACCTAACCTCTTCCTCACGAGTAGGATGTGGCACGAGGTCAATTTTTAAGCGGAGGATAACTGGTTTAATTTCAGATTTTTTTCTTCTCCCAGACCAGTCGCCATACCAAGCTTAAAAAGCAAAGACTACTCTACTATTTATTCATAGTAAGGAATGGAAGGAATAGTTTGCCTCATCTCTTTCTAAAAAGCATTAGCGCTATTTGAAATGCAAATAACTTCGTCCAGGCTTTTACTCGGGTTAATGAATCTATTTCATTTTCGATGATAAACATTACGCCATTAGCACCTTTCGCAAAACAGTTATCAGTGGGTTCGATCCCCACTAGATTTAATGTCAAGTACCAAATTTAAGCTGTATTTAACTTCTTAAGGTGGCTCGCGTGATACAGATATTACTGAGTTAGGCTAGCAGACCATTGTTGATGAGTTCCCTTCCCAGCTTGTTCTCGATATTTTTGGCTTTAGGAAGCTGAGTTAATGAGTAAGAGCCTAAAACCAGGAAAACTCTAGAAGGATGTTTGTATTGCGTCTATCATAGTGTGGAGCGCCTGTCTATTTTGAAATTTAGCAAACTGGAAAGATTGCGTTGTGTTGTTGGCCTGCCCGTTTAAAAAAAAAAACAGCTATTAAAAATCATTACGTTAATTATCTGAAATAGCTGCTTCGTCAAAAATATCCAATCATTTTACTTCCTCATTCAAAATAGACTTTTATTGTTGGGTTTGCTGCTGCTGCTGCTGCTGTTGTTGTTGTTGTTGTTGTTGTTCTTCTTCTTCTTCTTCTTCTTCTTCTTCTTCTTATTATTATTATTATTATTATTATTATTATTGTTGTTGTTGTTGTTGCAAGTTTTTCAGCAGTTTTCACTGGTAGTTTTTCACTTAAGATGGAGTGATAGCAAATCTACTCAGGTCGCTGGGAATCTTCTAAGGATTGTTTCGATTCTTCTTCTGGTGTCCAATTGTTCCGGTTTCTTTTTCAACCTCTTGGTGACCATTTAAAGAGCATCAACTAAAATTGGTATCACTGTAACCTTCATGTTCTACTGCCTTTTCAAATCTCTGGCATTATATGCCTATCTTTTTACTGTGGTTCGCTGGAACGGCAAAATGTACAAGATGACCATTTATTTCCTTCAACTTCATTAATAGTCTTCTAGTTGGAATTGGGGGATCCGTTTGTATCAGAAAATTGCAGAGGGCTTTATGCGTCTCATTTTCCAGGACAGATTCTGGTTTGTATATATATACCAGTGGTTTGTATAGTAAAATTTTATTCTCTCGCACTATTCCCCGTGAGTCACCTTTCCTATCCAATCATGCATAGATTTCTATTACTTTTGTACTAGTTTGCTGTGTTCGCTTATATTATCTTTATTATTATTGGTAGTGCTATACTCCAATCGAGTTTTTCCCACTAGCGTTAGCTGATGTTCCCTCACTAGAGTATGAGTGACAGCAAGTCTCCTCAGGTCTTCAGGACTCTTCTCAGTATTCTGGCCGATCTCAACAATGCTGTAGTTTGAATGGTCTCTATTCGTCCTCCGATTTCTATCTCTTTCAGCTCCATTTCCAAGCCCCTGGCGTGCCAGTTACAATGGGTAGCACTCGTCACCTTCAGGATCCACAGCTTTCTTAATTCTCTGGCAAGTTCCAAGTACTAGTCTCTCTTTTCGTTTTCTTTGATTTTCACTCTGTGGTCTGCTGGTGCGGCAAAGTCTATTATACTGTAGGTTCTCTCTTTTTGTTGTTGATTATTACAATGACTGGTCTTCTGACTGGGATTTGGCGATCCGTTTGCATCTTAAAATCCCAGATAATTTTATGCATCTCATTCTCCAGGACGGATTCTATTTTGTATATGTCGTAGTATAGTGGTAGCATAGTCAAATTTCAATTCTTCGTCGATTACCTTCCCCAACCAGTCGTGTTTATTATTTTACTCCTTGAGAGTTTTTCACATCAGCTTTAGCTGATGATTTTTCACTAGAGTTTGAGTGATAGCAAGTCTCGAGTCTCCAGGACTCTTCTCGGTATTCTGGCTGACCTCAAAAATGCTGTAGTTTGGACAGTCTCCAACCGTCCTGTTATTATTATGATTATTTTTTCACCACCCGTACTCACTTCCTACTTTTGCCCACCATCATCACCATCAACTTAATCCTGTTGACATTGTCACTACCACCATCACCGCTATTTCGACATCTGAATTGATCACAATATCCTCCTTCATTTATTGGATATTTGATGTTGCCATGTTTGCTTCCAGTTTCCCGAAGACTGTGTTGTGACAAGGACATTGCCTGGTGATGGATGCGTTCTTTATGCTGTAGAAAATCGATTGCAAGCGAGCAAGGAATACAGTAATAAGGCAATTAATAAGGGTGCGAAAGAAAGAAAGAAAGAAAGAAGAAGAAGAAGAAGAAGAAGAAGAAGAAGAAAAAGAAGAAGAAGAAGAAGAAAGTATTCAAAGCAATTTTCAATTGGTAAGCGTTCTGGGGCTCATGAGGCAATAAAAACCCACACATGATTTATTCGTATATCGAGAGACACCAAAAAAGGTTGACTATCTAATGACAGGGACATACATTATCATAAAATTAAATTCTCCTAAAAACATATCTAAGTGTGTTCCCCCTCACACACACACTGATGAGGCACGCTTAGAGTAATCGTTATCGTCGAAACAAATGGGAATCACAATTCGAGTTCAATTTGCGCTAGGGAGTTCCCTTTCCGCTTCTCCCCGCAGATATGGGAAAATTGTAGTTCAGACTGGGTTCTGTAGCCTTATGAAGGCAACCAGTCTAACATATCCCTCATTCAATTTTTTGGTCCCTCGGCGCCTCTCTCATTGATTTTACTCTGATAATTTTAATTATAGGGAAGTCCCCGTAGCGTAATGGCTCAAGTATTGAATTGTAGTTTCAAACTATGTGAGTTCGAACACCAGTTGCACTCTTATGTTCACTTTCTGACTAATACTCCTCGGAAAAGTATGAACCCCTTTGTATTCCTCAATCTATGGGTTAAATTGTACCACTTCTCTTCTTCGACATTAAATAATCCATGAAACAAAGAAACTAAAACGAATTTTAACAGCATCATTTATTATTTTTCTCTGGCTATGAAACAATTTTAATAATTATTTTTGATCTAATTATCATTTTTATTTACCTTCCACAAGGGCATTTATTCGCTTCGTTGTTTGGTTGGTTTTAGTGATAATAATAATAATAATAATGATAATGATAATAATAATAAGTTCGCTAAGAAGTACAAGTCTAGGTAAGACTGAGTGCATAAGGGGATCCACCGGGAATTGTGCAAGCGACTAAAATTTGTCCCTATTGACAAATGGAAAAAGCACAATTTGTCCGGGAAAACCAGGCACGCAAAATTCTCCAGGATTTTGAGATAAAAAACTGACCAATCCAGGCCAGGAGACGAGATCCAGTTTCAATTAATAAAAAGAAAAGAAATTGTCATCTAGTGTACTTCATGTTTCAGCAGATCACACAGTGAAAGTAAAGGAAAGTGAAAAACTAGATAAATACTTATACCTTGAAGGAGAGCTGCTATGGAATATGAAGATGACAGTAATGCCAGTCACAGTTGGAGCCCTTGGAACAAGTGCAAAGAACGTGGAAAAGGACTTGGGGATCCAGAAATCCGAGGAAGAATTGGGACCGTCACAGTACTGTTGAGATTTGCTTGAATACTCAGAAGAGTCTTACAGAGAGAAGGAAACTTACTCTCACTTGAGCTTCAGTAAAGGCTTCCAGTAACTGTTAGACTCAATAAGTATAAGGAATTGATTACTCATCTGCTTTTTTGTGGAGATATCAGAGATTTGTGCTTGTGTGGAAGAAAATATGACAAATTTAAAAGATTTTTTTATGATTGCAGAATATAGAAAAATGTGTATTGTATTTTTCATGGTCAATTGATTTGTTTATTTTTACAGCATGTCTACCCTCTAAGGTTATTTCATGGCAACAATTGCGTTCATTTTTTAGCATTTGTTTCTTAAGAGTTTTTTTTGTTTTGCGTACGGTTATAAGCTATCAACAATTCCTATTTAATGCAAATAATCTGTCCATAGTTGCATAGTTTCAAGTATTCCCATTTAATATAAATAATCATATCATCTTCATCCTCATTTAAACGCGCTGATAGTACGGAGTTCCCAGATTCTTTCTTACCATCAGTCCCTATTAGCCAACGCTCGTGGTAGGTCTTCTAAACTGCATCCAGTGTCCGCACAGATCTGATATATGTAATTCCTTGCTGATCGGCAAACACTGGTGCATCCAAGTGTAGGAATCCATGAGATAGTTTAGTGTCATATTCAAGACATTGTCAGTATATTCTCAACCTCACTGACTGAGCCATTTTTTTTTTTTTTTTAGTATTTATCCCAAACTTTATTATATTACTTATGCCCTGTGGTTTTAGGTGCAAAATTTTGAAACCAATGAAATTTGTTGATATTCAAAATACCGATAAAAGTTGCTTGCACTCATGCTGAAATTGTGGCTGAAATAGTGTCTGTTTCGAACCCTTACTCTTGGAAAAGGATGACTCCAAATAAATTAGAAAACCACAGCTTTAGTACAATTCATTGCATGTCGTAATTGTTAGCTTTAACCAGATCTGAACCCTGATTTCTTACATCGGAAGGGAAAACGTTGATAGTCCTACAATGGAGGTGTTCATAATGTATAGGTCATCATCGTAGGAAATGAATTCGGTGACCCGAGGGTGTCCTCGTGGTGTAATGGTTATAGCGCTGGACTTCGGAATCGTAAAAAGCGAGTTCGTACTCCAGTCTCACTATTACATTCACTTTCGGACAAATACTCTTGGGAAAGGTGTGAACCCCCTTATCCTCCCAGTTATGAGTTAAATAGTACAACTACTGTTCTTCTTAAAGGAGAGCTTTGGCATTAAATAACCTACAAATGTTGATTTGCCATTAAACCAAGAAACTAAACCAAATCGGTGACCCGAGTTCAAATCCTAGAGGCGGTTATTTGCTAATACCACTGGAAAAGGTTTGAATCCAATTATTCTCCCTTCAGTTATGAGTAAATAGTGGGGTAGCCTTGCTTCTTTAACCTTAGTATGGCAACCGGTTTTGGAAAAAGAAAACTCTGAATTCAAACCAATTAAACCCTGCTTAAAAATTGACCTTGTGTTAAATCCTGCTTGTGCAAAGGGTTTGGTAAATACATACCATGAAGCAAGCCGTTCATATTCCTATCTTATTTCTTCTTTGTCGATAGGTCACTGACGGAAAAAAAGAACAACTTTTATTAGTGAAGGATGCGTGTGAGAATCTGTTAAGAATAACCGGTGTCTTATTTACAACAACGCACACGCTGACCTAACCTGAAAATAATACATAGATAAATAGAAAAATTAAGGAAAATCTTAAGGAAAAAAATTCTATGGTTTATCAAAGACAGCTGTTGTCAATTAATGAAATAATTACATCTTCTCATCTGATAATGACGTCTCTACAAACCGATTTTACTTTTTGCTAGGGTACTAATTGAGTTAGCCTAAAAAAATTAGTTGAATATTTTGCCTCAGTTTTGCTTTTTGTATAATCAACAGAGGTAAGACCTTGATCATATAGTGCATAAATATAACACTTTTCTCCCCAAAAGTGAAGGAATATATCAATAAACTAAACTGATAATTTTTCCAAGTTATACAGCTTGAAATTGTAGAAGGTCTCAAAATTGTGCTGATATTGATATTGTATTTTTAAAATTCTTAACGCCATATTGCTTGATCCGTATTTTGTGTTAGTAAGAAAATAGTCTTAAATGTCTGGGGTTATTTTATGCCTAGAGGTTAGACATAACCACAAGATATAGCCGGATTTGTAAACGTGTGATTATAGAGAAGACAGTGTGTTGATGATACTACTTGGACAGCCGAAAAAATAATTGAATATTTGTATTTAAAACGGAGTTCCGTGGCGTAGTGGCTCTTAAGCTAAACTATGACCTCATAAGTAATTTCGAAATCTACTCAAGCTATTAAGTTAAGTTTCGGATTAATACACTTGAGAAAAGTATGAACCTTTTCTACCTGTTATTTATGGGTTGATTAGTACTACATCTGTTCTCTTCTGGGAAAGCTTCGATATTAAATAACTCACGAAGGTTGACATGCCATTAAATAATCAAAACAAACCAAACCTTATATTTAAAAGAAGTTCGATATTTAAGAACGTTATTCAAAAATACAAATATACAAGGTTAGGCTGTAAAGCCCATAGGCTGACCAAGATACTCAAATGGAATGCGAACAAATGGGGTTTATTTTTCCACATAATCTCCCTTGCAGTTCACTTCTCCCATTGGTGTTGCAATGCTTGGATCCCGTTGGTCAAAAAAGTCATCAAGAGCCGATATGAAGTCATCATATGAATTTTTCAGCCAATGATCTTTTCAGCACACCCTCGTTTTATCATGCCTTGAAATAACATGCCAACTCTAAATCATATATTCGAGGATTGTTCAAAAAGTTCTCAGCCTAACCCAGAAAGAAGGACTATAGCTGAACATTTTTGTTGCGGTAACACACTACCACTTTTTGTAAAACTAGAAAACCTTATTCAGATTTCTTTAAGATGATAAGCGTTGCGTTACTACGAGGTGGTAGTGTGTTACGAGAACAAAAATGTTTTGCTATGCTCTTATTTCTGGAACGTTTCTTTAGATTTTTTTTACATACCTTCGTGTATTTAAACTTAAAAATTTAGCAGGCCTCAGTCACTGACAAGTAACCGCAGACCAAAGTAGTCGAAAATCTTGAGACGAGCAGCTAGGTCTCTGGAGGAGGAAAAGCACGAGAGGTCAGACAGAAAGTTGAAAAATAATATGTTCGAAGAATACCAAAGGTAACGAGACTAAGACTCGCCTTCCGCTTTCCCAAAATCCTCAAAAGAAACTCTTAGTTAATACACAGGCTTAAATCAAGGGTTTTCTATTATCATTTAATAACCTGTGCTTATTATAGCACACAGGACTCAGGTTGCTTCCAGTATCTGCAGTTACTAAGTGGTCACCCTCATTGAGCAGCGTGGCATAACTGCTTATCGTCTTAGAAAATAAAAGCGATGCGCCAAGCTCCAATTCTAAGTTAAGTGTTGGTATACATTTTTAAGTTGAGGAATTATATTGTAAATTGAATTACCATGACTAGAAAGTCTGGCAAACATTTGCGTGTGACATACGGAGCCACTGGACAGCTGTTTCGACTTTATTAGGTCTCATCAGCAATGTATAAGGTGATTTCCTCCACTAGAGATCAAACCAGCGACCACAGAATGCAAAGCTGAAACTCTACCATTCAGCCACCGGTTCACATCGCACACAATCGATCCCAAATTTACTAGTCATAGTAATTTCGCAGCCAATTAACCTGAATGTGTCTTTTAAGTTACATCCATACACTTTACAGAAGATACAGTCACCTGCAGGGCCACGTCTTCCCAAGAGGATTTGAAATACACATCTGAGTAATTATTATAATCTTAAGGGCAAGGAAATAGATGTACATTTACTTTTTTTAAGTAGAGGAATTACATTCCAATTCAATTTACTAAGTGTTGGGAAAGGCATGAATCCATTTTGTGAACGCCTAGCTAAGAGTAAATAGTAGGGTTCTTTAGTCATGATACCGTAATCAGTCTATGAGAAAGAAAAATGAATTAAAACGAGCACTTTTCCACTAGAAAATTATGTCGCATCCTCCTCGTAGTGGAGGATTCGAGTTAATGCATTCTAACTTGTCGCCAATCTAATGACTGAACAGGCTCATTGCTATTTAACTTCAGTGATATTACGAGTTTGTTGTTTTGTTGATTCATTCTTTGCTACTACTGACTATCCAAATATTATTTTCATCTCCCCGAAAAAAAATCGCACGATGGTTGTGCCACAATAATCTTCTTTTGATGGCTAAAATCCCTTATATAATGCATCATCATTTATACAACGCATTCATTTTGGTTTCACTATTATTAATATGTAACTGTCTCAGCCAGGAAACGTGTCCTTTTTGTATGTGTTCACGATATCATTTCTAGAACAAGTCAGAATCGAGCTCAGTCTGTGTGGTTTATAAGTTGCACAAGTAAATCATTCTACAATCATGAGTGCTTCTGATGATTCTAAAAGAACATTAGAAACTATGAAAAGGAAAAAGCATGTCTACGTTCACTTCTAGTCAGACATTGAAATTATAACTCTTTGGCTTGATTATGGTGGAAATTCCTTGTTGGTAATTGCTTTTAATAAGTAAATACTGAGGATTACCTGAATGATATCCATCTAAAAGCTGAATCTTGCTCTTGGTTAGGAGGGGAACGAAAGAGAGAGAGAGAGAGAGAGAGAGAGAGAGAGAGAGAGAGAGAGAGAGAGAGAGAGAATTGCCAAGATTCAACCTTTTTTTAAGATATATTTATTTTTTTAATTACATATTTCTCTTTACTTTTTTGCACCTCCGTGAATTTGATGAGCATTGAAGCATATCGCACGTTGGAAACTGGATATTGGCAGAATTTATAGGCAGCTTCTCCTTTTTTTATTTTTTTATTTTTTTAAGGAGGAAACAATTTTTTTTTTAACTGTCGTTCCCTCAAAATAGAAACAGCAAGTAGCGTAAGTAATATTTTTGGACTATTGGCTATTTTTGTTTTACTTTATTCTTCTTGTTTCGTCTTTGCAAATAGAGAAAGGCACGTCAAAATTGTGGGTATTTTTATCACTACTTGATTTAATAGCAGAAGTCATAAGTAGATACGAATAAAGGACAAAGATGCAAATGATACGTTAACAATGGAACATGACTTCGGACTTCCACGATGCTTTACATACGCAATAACCTCGTTAATAGTGAAGATTTTATCAGGATGTAAGTAGAGAAAACTTGCAGAAACACAACTGAATTCTTTTCGCCTTATATTCATTTCGGAGGTGTGCGTAGTACAATGGTTACCGTCGTAGGAAATTGACACGGTGACCCGAGTTCAAATCCTGGACAAGTTTATTTGCATTTCCTGTAACGCTGATACTCTTGGAAATGGTATGAATCCAACTATTCTCCGTCGAGCTATGGATAAATACTAAGTCAGACTATGCTCTTTAACTTTGGTATGGCAACCAGTCAAGGAAAAGGAACACTTGAATTCAAACCAGTTAAACTCTAGTTAAAAATTGACCTTGAGTTGCATCCACCTCGTGTGGAGGGACAGGTAAATATATATATATATATATATATACATTCATTTCTTTGAGTTTTCTTTAACAATGTATTCATTATATAAGGTTCGATGAGTAAAGATCATCGGCAGACCAAGATACTCTCGTGGAATGGGAATGGGGGCAGCTCATGTTGTTAACGTGCTTGACTGCGACATGGTAGTAAGCGAGTTCGAAATCCAGTTACTCTACAACGTTCACTTTTGGGCTAATGCTTTTGGGAAATGTATTAAATCCCTTACTCTCGCTGATATTGGTTAAAAAGCACCATCACTGTTCTTCTACAAGAATGACTTTTGCATTTAATAATCCACGAAAGCTGATTTGCCATTTAACAAAAAAACAAAAAACAAAAACGAAAACTCATGGTATGTGACCAAATGAGGTTTATTTTTCTTTGTGCTCCACACACGTCTTCCATCTGTGTTGCCGTGCTTGGATACCATTAGTAAAATGTCATCAACAGTGGATATCATCATCATCATGTCGTGCCACCAGCACGGATATCCCGGACTCTCTCCCGCCACTCCTCCCTGTCGTTCATCGCTTCTGACAGGTCCTCAGGGCTACATCCCGTATCCTCACAGAGTCAGTGTATGTAGGTTCGAGCTGGTCGTCCTGGTTTTGCTTGGCCATATGAGGAGGTCCATAGAAGTAAATCACTTATGAGCTCGTCCCTGCTTTTCCAGCAGTCCTGCATGTCTGGTTCGTCTAACTTTGATAGTTTTCGTGATGGGAGGTAGGTGGCCGTAAAGTTGGTGCTTTGTGGAGTGTTGCCTCCAGGACTTGTTCAATATTGCTCGCAGAATTCTTGTGTAGTTGCCGTCAAGCTTCTTCTCCATCCGTTTTGTTAGCGCCCATGAAGTTCCTCCATATAGCAGAATCGATACGACCGCTGCTTGGAAGAATCTGAGTTTCATTTTATCGGTCAGGTCTGACTTCCATATGACCGATAGCCTATCGATATCTGTCCATGCCTTCTTTACCCACGTGTCGGTGTCTTTTTTGGTTGATGAGACACTGCTTCCTAGGTAGATGAACTTGTCTACTAGTTTCAGAGAGCTACCGCCTAGTGTGTAAATGTCATCTGTTTGATTAAAGCACATGTATTCCGTTTTGTGTGCATTGACATAGCGGCCAACGCCTGCGGTGACTCATTCCAGAGTATGCATTAGTGTTTCGGCTAGGACGGGTGTATTTGCGAGAATCGCTATGTCATCGGCGTCGGTAATTGTTTTTGCGGGGTACCTTCTGCTTCTTTTCTTTGTCAGCTGGAAGCCGTTTTCTTTGATTTTATCAATCGATGTTCTGAGTACGTAGTCTAGACAGATGATAAAGAGTTATGTGGCTAGTGTGTCCCCTTGCTGTAATCCTGCTACCATGTCGAAGTAGTCTGTGTCTCCATCCAGAGAACGTACTTTCACTTTGGTGTTTCTATAGAGAACGGTATTGCTACGATGGTCTCTTTTGGTATTCCGTATGTTAGTAGGATTTGTTCCATCTTCCCTCTGTGAATGGAATCAAAGGCCTTGGTAAAGTCGACAAATAGTATTGTCGCCTGTGGGTTTTTGCCAGTGCGCCTTCAAGGATTCTACGGATAGTCAATATTTGTGAGGTCGTGGATCTATTTCTTCGGAAGCAATTTTGGTTTTTTCTCAGAATGTGGTCAATTTTGGGTTCTATGCGATTTCGTAGTAGGGCATTGTATATTTTGGCTGCTATGGATGTAAGTGTTATACTTCGGTAGTTCTTGGCTAATCTGAGGTCATCCTTTTTAGGGAAAGGGAGGATGCATCCCTTCATCCATCTGTCTATCAGATTTTGATTATAGACTGCATTACAGTGTCGGAGCAGTATATCGTCGAATTGTCTGGTCACCTTATGAAATGTTCTGCCCACCCAAGTATGTTGTCCATTTTTTAAGAGATGACCCAGTCGGCTGGAGCTGTAGAATACACTGACTGCATCCCTACAGAGGGGTACAACTCCCCGAACGAGTGTCCTGTATATGACCCTAAACAAACTAATGGTGAGGCTTCAGTGATGCTAGAGCTTTGGGGAATGCAGAGTACTCCATCAATGCCATCTCTCCCAGGTCCACTCTGGCTCGGAGTGGTAGCAACTGATAGGGTCCTATCTGTGGGTCAAAAAGAACTAAACTGTAATTACGCTAAACTGAATTATTTGAATTTAACTGTTTTTACATTTAACTGTTTCTAAAGAAAATTGTACTTATACTAAACTGAATTATTTGAGACTTTAATGAAAATGACATGATTCGGTGTTAGATGACCCGAAAAGGGTTGATACGCCGGAAAACCAACCAACCATCATTTAAGAGACGAATTTATACGTTGTTTTTTAAGTTTAACTTCGTCTGGCACAAGACTATAAGAGTCAAAAGTCCAGTTTCCTATAGTAACAAGTGCCTGCGAGATTAGCTTCTAATTGCTTGTTTTTTTTAGCCAAGTGCAGTATATAGATAGTAAGGTATAGTTTGATCAGGCATCGTCTAGGGAACCTAGTGAGACTCGAACTCTTTATAGCAGCAACAGTTAGTAAGATTAGTATCCTGTCTTACTTCTCACCAGTTTTGGTATACACAAATTTATTTAGTCTAGCGTAGGCTTTCAAAAATTAAAACCTTGTGAAGAAAGACGTATCGACAGTAGCAATGTCTGCTAAGATGAATCGGTTATATATCGTTTTAAGACCGGTATGATGCATTTCTAATTATTATGTGTAGCTTAGCTTTTTCTTTTTACTAATTTCACCACAAGCAATATCAAAATGGCCACTGGTTATGATGATATGGCGATTAGGCATAATGAATTAATGGGAGAAATGTCTGAAAAGTAAGTATGAGTGAAGATGGGAATATGAAAGTATGGATGGACCGATTGATTGACTGATTGATTTAAACGGTATTTCAGTCCATCTAGGGTTATTTTATGCCTAGAGGTTACGGAATCGCCTTCATTGTTCATTTAGATTTCCTTTTTTTTTTGGATAGTTGTTTCTTTAGAGTTTTTTTTTTTTTTTTTTGCACACGGTCTTTTCAAATTTGAATAGTTTTCAAAAAGATAAATTTGACCCTTAGATGGAATTCAGGCTAGAACAACCACTTCGAGTCAGAGTAGAAGTAATGGCAATGAAAAGGTACTCCACATCAACCAGATTTCCAGGACTCGAGTTTAAACATCAAATGCAACTATCACATCCAGGACACCTTTTTTTGCGGGTCGGGAATTCTTATCTCTCTGCAGGAGATATAGTCAGCGTATTTTAAGCCCTGTCGACAAAGAAGGGCCTCTAGAAGTTCAATATACTACAGGGGAGTCAATTGTATTGTAACAAACCCTAACCCTAACCCTTGCTGCGCTCAATTCTGATGTTGGTTACAGACTTATCTTTGACTTCATAAAAGTTGGATAGGTTATTTTTCAAGGCTCTGTCGACAGCGCACATTGATGGACGGAGAATAATGTAAGGGCCAATGGGATATTTATTGACCTTGGAATTGAAAAACTAAAAGTTATATCCTGTTAGAAAACACACATATACACACACACACACACACACGGCAGGGTGCAGTTCAATATTTCATGGGAAGAATCATTATGAGAGGAACTTGCGGTGAGAACGATAGATATCAAGAAAGCATAAGTGAAATTCAGAAGACTTGGCAAACTGTGTTTTGACTGGAAACTCTCGATTGCGCATTTATTGAAACTCGACTGTGAAGATCAGAATTTCAAAAAGTGGTAAAAGAAATGCGAATAGGAAAATTACGCAGAAATGACATTAAAGCGATTATTACTGAATCCAGTTACTAATGCTTGAATTGCTGATTGCTGACAATATTTTTCAGTCTGGTGTTTCGGGCAATTCTACAATAAAACCATTGACAAAGTATTCTATAGTAAAATAATTGATAATGATTCTGACTGTAAAATCATTAATAATCTATTTGCATTCCAAAATAAGTGACCTAATATTGTCAGTAACACTTAATTCTTGAGCATTGACAATCCCTTTTTATCCCTGATTTTAGATACATTTATATCTTAAAATTATTTACTTGTTTCTATTATAATAAAAAATAATGGCCATGTATTTACATCATCAGTATCACTTGAATTGAATTCCTGACCATCGACAATCCCTTTTCATCTTGGATCTTTAACACATTTTTATAGTGAAATCATCCACAACGCATTTCTGTAGTAAAATGCGTTGTAAATGGTTTAGTTGTAGAAATGTCCACGGTAAAATTGTTATACTACTTATGGCTCTCATCTCTCAGTAACTGATTGATAGATTGTTTGTTTGTATAGTTTTAATTGCATGTCAACCCGTCTAGAGTTATTTTATGTCAAGAGGTTAGGGAATTGCGTTCATTGTACGTTCATATTTACATTTTCTGTGTAGTTGTTTCTTAAGAGGGTTTCTTTGCACATGGTCACATTGAATACGAATAATTTTTAAAAGGATTCATTTGGCCTCTAGATGGGATCCTTTGAGGAACAACAACTCCAGGTCATTGTGGACTTTAAGGCAATGCCAATGAAGGGGTACTCACTTTTCCCGGCCCCTCAGAATTGGAGCTTCACCATCAGAAGCAGGGAGAATCTTGCCACTCTGCAGGGAATACAGTCAGTATATTTTAAGCCCCCGACTCAGCAGAACAATTAATCAATAACGCTAGCATTAATTACTGATTTTTGATACTCTCTTTCTTTTCCTGATTTTCAATACGCAAAATATAGAGTGAGTCTCGAAACTTGTTCAAGTGCGTCTTCGGTAAAATATTCCTCAAATATTCGGCGTATGCTAAAGTTTTCTGCAATTCTCGCTAGTCCCCACAAAATTGCTAGGAACTTTTGCACACACCAAATATTTTTCTTACTTAAAGCCATGCAGAGGGTGCTCAGATATCTCGTGGACGGTTATAGAGAAAATTAAAACTTCATTTCTATACAAAGGCTATGAAATACAATTATTTACTAAGCTTTCCTTTATCTTAAGCTGTAACGTCGTATTTCGAACTCAAGCCACGATATTACATTCACTTTCAGAATAATACCCTTGGGAAAGATATGAACCTGCATACCCCCCACCCCCAGCTATGGGCTAAATAGTACCACTACTGTTCTACAAGGATGTATTTGGCCTTATATAACTTACGAAGATTGATATATCTTTAATACAAAGAAATCAAACCTCATCCTATCACCTGTATATCTCATTATTCTTAATGGCAAATAGTAGAGAATGGTTGAGGGTGTTTGGACAAGGAAGAATGGACTATGCATTTGTTCTTGTATGTATTTACTTGCTAGGAAGCAGGAAGCGTCGAATGAAGAATCAGTGGGGTTTCCTTGTTATATTCAGTAAGACTTGTTTCTATGCATATATCATCATCTCATCAAGTCGCGCTGTCAGCACGGATTTCCCTGAATTTTTCTATCCGTCCCCATCATCCATCGCTCCCGGTATGTCTTCCAAACTATATATATATATATGAAGTAAATAATGGAGTATAATCTGACAATATATAAAGAGAAACTGATAACAAAGTAATCCAAGTAGAAGGAGAGATTTATTGAGAAGCAAAGTCGACACAATAGCGTTTCAGTTCTAATGAACCATCATCAGGACTGTGAGGGACGATATAAGTGATGTTAAATCAACGATGGGTGTTTAAAAATACGAAATACAAAAAACCTAGAGAAAATGTGTATATCAAGAAAAAGTTGTCCGTTTAATTAGTGAATCAGCGTTTGTTTTTGTTTTTTTAATTACGCCATTTGACTTATTAGAAATCTTGTATAGAATTTATGTACCATTAGCTTATCGAGAAAGATTTCGAATCAAAAGAAGGAAGAAAAAGAAAGAGGAAAAGAAGAAGAGGAAGCATAAAATTATGATATATGTGGAATATATTAACTAAAGATGGAATATATTGTAGTTATTTAAAATGGATTTCCTCAAGTACGGAGAAATATTATAAAAGCCCGAACGAGTATTTGTGGAATTATAGAGTGAAATACCACCGGCCACGAAAATTCGTCCTAGTCTTTTATGTAAATGAGCATCTTTAGAAAATTGAAATCGTTGTTATGATTAGATTTAGAAATGTGTTGGAGAATTGCATTTAGGCTAGCAATATATATATATATATATATATATATATATATATATATATATATATATATATATATATATAGGGTGAGATGAGTTAATTGTCGTCAGAATTCCGCAAAAATGAAAATAGCAATGACAACTCATTTTATAATTACATGAAAATATTTTGAAATCCTGTAGATTAAGTTTATTTAAAGAAATCTTTATTGGCTTCAGCCAGGGTCTCCAGACGACTTCGGAGTTTCTTGCAAGTCTTTCCCATGGCATCCTTGATTAAATTGGTAAATACTGCCGTTATCCTTACCTTCAGTTCCCTTTGGTGTTTCATAAAGTTTAGTTGGTCTCTAGCCTAACCGTGCCCAACACTTTATAATCCAGGGGGTAAGGCTGCCAAATGTGAGGGGTGAGGTAGTTGAAGAAATTTTCTGACAGCCAACGGTGGGTTATCCTACTTGTGTGGCACAGCACAGAGTCTTGTTGCCAGATGCTGGGTCATCCAGCTTCCACCATCTCATTTCCAGGATAGCACTGCCTTCTCCAGATGTAGGTCTCTGTGTTGAGTATGAGGCTATGTGCGAAGATGAATGAAGGCGTAACATCATCCTCGTTAGTAACCACTATAAACAGCATGATTTAAACTGGGTGTTTGGTTTTCATTAATGTGATTATTTAAAATCTTCGTATTGGAGCCTCCAGAGTGAATGCTAACAATGTAGCATACCACTTCGAAACTTCTCGAGGAATGAATTGGATCCTAGCATAGATTTCCTCTCAAACAGTGCCCAACTGACTATAGTTTGCTGCACAATTGAAAAAAGCTGAAACAAATAATGTATGTGAGTGAAATTAATAATTGAAAATAGTGACAATTTACCATAGCACTATATATATATATATATATGTATATATATTCGTGCCTCTGTCCGTAAAGATTGATTGATAGATAAAATAAGGATAATTATTTTATTCGTCAAGTCGTCCTGACTCTCTTTTTTAATGTCTTTTATGCCATCCATCCCCACCGTCCACCACTCTTGGCAGGTCCTCTAGAAAGTATCAAGTGTCCACACATAGCTGATGAATATGAGTCCTTACTGGTCGGTACTCACAGGTGTGTCTATGTGTGGGTTTCCACAGGAAAATTTCGCTTATAAGTTCGTCCCTGCTTCCCAGCAGTGTCCAGCATATGTTGTTCGTCTTACTTGGGTGGTTTGTGCAATGGTAGGCAAGTGAAATTACTCTTAGTTTGAGTATACAGCGTCTTAAGGTTGACTTTTGCCATTACTGGAAAATTAGGGAGTTGGAAAGATTGGATGTTATGAAACATGAATCACGATGCTGATGGGGTGAGAGAGAAAAGATTATATTGAAAAAAAAAATAAGAGTGAAATTAAGACAGAAGAAAGAAAAAAGAATGAAGGATGCAAAAAGACAAGGGAAAGAAAGATAAAAGTGAAGTGAGAAAGAAAGAAAACACGATAAAGAAAGAGGTACATGGTGTAAAAGGACAAGAAAGAAATAAAGAAAACAGGAAAGTGAAAATGAAAAGAGAGGATAAAGTAGAGAAGAAATAAAAAGACGTGTGTGAGTCTCCGTAACGTAATGGCAATAGTACTGGACTGCAGCCTTGTAGTAAGCGAGTTTAAATTCCAATCGCTCTTTTACGTTCACTTTTAGACTCATACCTTTGGGGGAGATATTGAACCTTTCGGTTAAATAGACTAACTGCTCACCTTCAACAGCTTTGGCATTGAATAACCCATTATATTGATATGCCTTAAAATAAACAAATTACGAGAAAGAAATGAGGAAAAGATGAAACTGAAAGCGAGAGACTGGGAAAGAAGGAGAGGAAAAATAAAAGAAAAATGTGATAAAATTGAGATTAAGAGAAAAGCGAGACTAAATCTGAGAGGAATAGGGAGACGTGATAAGAAAAGAAAAATGGGATAAAATTGAGAGATAGGAAGAAGGAAAAAGAATAATCTGACTGGGAAATAGAAAAAAGAAAGGAAAATCGAAATTGAATTGAAAGAGAGATAAAGAAAAACAAAATTGAAAGAGAAAAAGTTAGATGAAACAAAGAGAGAGAGAGAGAGAGAGAGAGAGAGAGAGAGAGAGAGAGAGTGAAAGAAAAAAAGAAAAATGTGATGAAACCCATTAAAAGAATGAAGCATGATTCAATGAGAGGGCGCCGTTTATCTCTCGATATAGAGATAAAAAAAGGAAAAGAAAAACAATATGAAACCGAAAAAGAGACTTAGTGAAAGAAAGGAATAGGAAAAAAACGTGATGAAACTGAGAGACAAGGAGAGAAAGAAAGAAAAGAAAAACGTGATTAAATTGAAAGACATATAGAAAAAGGAAAGATTAGTTTTATGAAATTGAAATTGGGAGAGATCGAGCGAAAAAGAAAAGAAAAACAGGGTAAAATTGAGTGATAGAGAAAGAAAGAAAGAAAGAAAGAAAGAAAGAAAAAAACAAAAACAAGATGAAATTGAGAGATAGAGCCAGAAAATAGCGAAAAAAAGGAAAGAAAACCATTATAAAACGAAAAGAAATTGCGGGAGTGAGATAAATGAAAGAAAAACGAAGAGTTAAAGAAAAAAAATTATGAATTATCTTCCTTTGTAATTCCAATGACATCGAAGACCCTCAGCTAGGGATTTGAAATCAATGCATACGAAATAAGGCCATGACGTGACGACTCCACCTCCGGGGTACATTTTAATGTCTGCAGTGTGTGTGGGTGGTCTATAATGCAATTGGTGAAGCATCTTCTGCCTTCGAAGCCCACACATGGTTCTTATAGTCCATAATATTTTGTCAGTGTGGTTGTCCCAGTGGTTAAAGCAAGAGGAAAATCTAGTTTAAAGAGAGTCATTTTTTCAATATCAGATACATGAAACCATCTATTAATTTCATCATCATTCTCTTAATTCTCTCTTACGCCATCCGTCACTATCGTCCATTGCTCTAGGTAGGTCTTCAAGCTGGCATCTAGTGTCCGCACAGAATTGATTATAATACGTATTCATCCAACTCCACCGTACAAGCAGAAGGTGACACAAGGTCAATTTCTAACCAGAGTTTAACAGGTTTAAAATCTGAGTTTTCTTTCTAAACTGGTTACCATACCAAGATCAAAGAGCCAGTCTGCCCGACTATTTATCCATAGCTGGAGAAAGAACAGTTGAATTCATACCTTTCCTAAGAGTATTGTGAAATGCAGTCTAGTCAAGGATTTGAACTCGGATCACCGTGTCCATTTCCACTGAGGATAACCAAGAACTTTTCCAAAGATCTGATGTTTATAAATTTTTGTTAATCGGTCAACATGAGTGTGTCTATGTGGAAGAGTCCGTTGGACAACTTTGTTCTGAGTTCGTCCCTGCTAAACATCCAAGACGAACAAGACATATGAAGAACATGTCTTTTTCGTCTTACCTGGATGTTTAGTCAGATATGAGGTAAGTGGCCGTACAGCTGCAGCATTGTTGAGTGCATCTTCAAGGATTTAACAAAAATAGCACGCAGCATGCTTGCGTAGTTACCATCTAGTAATTCGCTAAAGTCCTGGTGTTGTAGCCATACTATAATACTGAAGTTCCGAAGAATTCCAGTTTTCTTTTATCAGCAATATTAGATAGCAGTCCATGTCTTTTCTATTTGGACATCACTTTCAGATGAAGAGATGTTACTACCGAGGTATGTAAAACGGTCCATTTGTTTCAGAGGTTTGTCATTTAATCTACCAACACAGCCACCAAAATATTTTCTAATAACCTAGCTTTGTCAAAGGTTTATGCGGTCAAACGGTTGAAAACACGGAGAGTGAACTTGGTGAACTAAGTTCAAACTTCAGTTAATATAGTTTTTATCCTTTTGCGCTAATTTCTTTCGAAAGAGCATGAAATTTCACTCCCCGATCACCTATCGATAAACAGCAGAGGAATTCAAACCAGCTTTAATCCGCTTAAAAATTACCTTGTGTCACATCCTACTTGTGGCATAGTGATTGATATATATTAAAGAGAGGGGAGAGGTAATGCCGAGTAATTTACTTGATTCCAAGAGATGCCACTAAGGGGTTGTATTCGAAACCATACGTCAAATGATCAGTACAAACAATCTGTCTCTCCAAACAGCCTTGTTATCCAGATCTAATAAGTTCGAGTCTCGTTTGTTGCACAAAAAATTTAGACTGGCGTTCAATTTAGATTTGTGCATGAAAATTACTTTTTTTACTTTGTCTAGTCTGGTAAAAGATTACACATGAAAGGCAACCTTGAATATGGTATTCACTACAAAATTAAATGGTTCTACTTCACCATCTTGATAAACATCGCCTAATATATATGCTCTACCACCGATGTTGAGCACTTTATATTCATAGATATAAAAAGTACGTTATTATTGTTAATACTCACACACACACACACACACATATATATATATATATAAAATAAAGATATGAATAGTGGAATCGGAGACAGTCTGCAGATAAATAAACTCTGAAGTAAAGGTTAATAAAAATAATCATTCTTTTGATGTGCATTAACATTATAAACATTATATTTTATTCTGTGGTATCATGTCCAAAAAAGTTGATTACACAATACGGCGGTGGTTACATACTTCAATTCATTTCTCATATTCAAGCCAGGAGAAAATCTGCATGATTATACTTCAACTTGCTGTTTTTTTTTTAACATTTAACAGCACATGTAAAAAATTTCAACGATTATTCTTAATATTTAATACCACATGACAATTCGATTATGTCACATTACGCGTTGGCAGATTTACTGAGCCAGTGGTAAAGTATACATTACTTATTAGCTACTATCATGCGAGGCAGATATTTCTATTTTTATGAATGTTAAGGCCAAAACAAATGGTTTTATTTAACATATTTCAGCATAGTATATATATATATATGTATGTATTACCTTGGTTTGTGTGTTTATGCTTGTATCTTCGTGTGTGTTTGTCTGTGTGTGAGTCTAGAGTCTGTACTAGAACATTAATAAACAGACTCATCTCGTAAGTAGCTTTGTTCATTTGAGCAGTATATTAATGTCTGCAAAATGAAAGCATACCACTCCCTAGTAGCTACAGTTAGGAGGCACTCTTAGCATAATGGTTATGGTCGTAGAAAATGGAATCAGCGACCCGTGTTCGAATTCTGGACGAAACTGTTTACGCTAATACACACGGGAAAGGAATGATTCCTTCTTCTCTCCTTTCAGCGATGGGCAAAACAGTAGAACAGATTAGATTCCTCAGCCTTGGTTCGCCAACCAGTCTAGGAGAAGGAAAACTCTCTGAAAAAGTAACCTTGTATCACATTCCGCCTGTAGCGGAGTGCTGGATGAATACATATAATCATGTTATGCAGGTAAAAACTTAATTATCTTTGATCACTTTGATACATAGATGGAATCCTTAAAGGTCAGAGTGGACCTGGGAGAAATAGCCACGAAATCAAGCTCCAGAGCTTGAACTTCATCGCTGGATGAAATTTAGTATCTTACTCAGGTGATGTCTTATCCCTCAGTTGGGGACACATTTGATATATTTTTGGTCACACTATCTGTGGAATTATATCTGCTCATTGGCTTCTTTAGACAACAGTGATACGTTATGTGAGCTCTAATCTTGTCAGTGGATACTTCTTTCGATCCAAGCTGTTTATTTAATGGTCGTAGAATATAAACACAACCAGAACATTGCACTATAAAAGCAACAAAAACAGGATAAAAGAAAAATTAGTTCAGACTTAACAATAACAATGTTGTATGTAAAATCTTTCCACAACCTATGACTATGAATTCATTTTACTTCTGGTAAATAAACAACAGAACTGAGAGAAAGAAAAGACTAATCCAGGAGTGAGGAACTTACGGCTTTTTAAATCGCCAAACGTAGCTTTCCATGGATTTGGTGAAAGATCAATAAAAATCGGAAACCATCACTTAAGAATCTGATATCACCGGGATTTTTTGAAAAAAAGGCACCTAAAAAAAAAAAGTTTTTCAATTTTTTTTAGGTGGTATATATTAATTAGATTTTAGTTAAATTATTGACAGATAGTTTGACTATTAGATTTGTCTTTTATACACACCAACATTTTATTGAATGTGGCCTTAGAAGTGAATAAATTTTCAATGAGTTCTTTAAAAAGAAAATTTTCTCACGATAAAGGAAAAACAATAATTACGAGGATCATTAAATAAGTTTCCAGACATTTTTCGTATGGGCACTTTTATTGATAGTACACACATGGACTCTAGTCCCCCCCTTCGAAGTAATCTCCTCCAGCGCAATGCACGTGTTGTACCGTTCCAACAACTTCTGGAAGGACCCATGGAAGTCCTCTTGTGTGAGCGTGTCAATGACCTTCAGCAGAGCCTCTTTCATCTCCTCAATTGTCTCATAATGACAGCCTCTGAGCTTAGAGAATAACCAAAAGTCATAGGGAGCAAGGTCTGGACAATAGGGAGGCTGAGCAACTGTCTTGATGGCCATCTTAGTCAAATAGTCTGTGACAAGGATGGAGTTGTGGACTGGTGTATTGTCCTGGTGGAAATGCCACTGACCCGATTTGAAGAGTGCTGGTCTCTTCCGACGGAATCTCTTCCTGAACTCCCTTAAAACCTCAACATAGGAACCCTAACTCTTTGGCCAATCAATTCTGGTGTATTGAATTCCTTACTCCTCCCACACCTCTCATCATCCCCCACAGACTCCCTGCCTTCCTAGAATCTCTTATGCCACTCAAAAACTGATGCTCGATTCATGCAAGATGGTTGAAAAGCAGTCTGAAGCATTCCATACGTTTCCGTGGCATTTTTTCCAAGTTTAAAACAGAATTTTATTGCATATCATTCTTCCTCACGTCCAGAGTGCATTTTTGAAATTCACCAGCTGTGACAATCAGGCTTTAGTAGGATGTATTCCAATTCCTGTTGTAGCTGTTCATTTGAACCTTAAATCATAAAGATTGTTCAGTCATCTCATAAGATGTATAGCAATAACACACTGAATTCTTAAGAGTTTACGACAATTTTAAATGCCTGTACAAAAAAAAAAAAAAGCCTGGAAACTTATTGAAGGCACCCCTTAATTCGACCATGAGTTAGATTTAAGCTAGTTTCAGTGAAATACTTGAATGTGAACCTTTGAGCATAATAGGATATCATGAACGATGTATTTATCGATTTTATTAATTTATTTAACGGCATATCCACTTCTTATGAGTTATTTAATACCGAAATTTGATTCGTTTTTGAATGCTTGATTTTGATTACAACTATATTTTAAATGTTACATTGCATTTTACTTTTTGAATTTTGGAATTTTTTCTATTTGTCTAAAATCGTTTTTTGCTCACAATTACAAAATATAAAGTATTCATCTCTAATCCAGTGTAAATAAGGGAGTTCGAACTTTAGTTCCGCTATTACATTCCGTTTTTGATTAATAACTATGGCAAAGGTATGTATCCTCTTATCTTCACCGCTATCGATTGATTGGTATCTTACAGTCCTTCTACGAAGATGCTTTTGGTATTAAATAACTCAAGAAGGTTGATATACTATGTAATAAAGAAATCCAACCATACTGAACCTATCTAATACTAATAATTTACACATATTCATATGGTTTTAAATAACTAATACAATATAATAATAAGTTGTGTACACCGTCATATAGTTTAAGTATTTCTATCTGACTGCAATAAGTAGATAGCAACTAATAATATTAATCAAGGAACTAATTATAATCCTTAGTACACAATTATGGCTTCGCGTAACTATTCTTAGTAAAAATAAGTTGCATACAGTGTTATAGTTTCAAGAATTCCTTAGAAATAATTTATCCACGTGGTATCAAGTATTACTATTTAAAACGGTTTCGGTTTTGATTTCTTTGTTTAATGGCATATCAACCGTCGTTAGTTATTTAATGTCAAAGCCTTCCTTGTAGAAGGATAACAGTGCTGTTATTTAACTCTCACACTTTAGATCAGCGTAGACCTGGGAGTAATGGCAATAAAGGAGTACTTCACACTCCTCAGATCTCTAGGCCTGGAACTTCACAACCGGATTCATTTTGATTTCCAACGGAACGAATTTATGTATTGAATCAACTTAAGGCTATTACACGTTATTGCCAATAGGTGTAAATAAACTATAGCAATGATATTAAAATACTAGTCAAAAATTAATAATGAATCTCTGTCTCTCATTGATATAAAACATGATATAATTCTACTATTTTAGTCATACAATCGTGTGATGAGGTATCATCACCAAGGTTTATTTGGTATAATGTCATTTTTACAACTTTTAATAAAATGTTTTTGACTGGTCTTTTCTCCAGTCGTCATCAGTTTTAGATAAGACATTATCATGACATTCGCATCTTTGCGTCAAAGATAGGAGAGACGAAAATATTAATCAGAAGAGATATCAAGAGTCAAGTAAAAGCAATTGTTTGCCGGAAAATGTGTGCGTAGCAAAATATGCTTGAGGTTAAGAATATTACGTCAATAATGTGCCACGACGAACAGCACACCCACGAAAGAGAGAGAAAGGGAGAGAAAGAGGGGAGATGGATGGTAAGAAATGCATAGTTTGCTGGAAAGACAGGACGAAGGAGAAAAAGAAAGAGAAAGAGAGCGTGAGAGAGAAGAAGAAGAAGAAGAAGAAGAAGAAGAAGAAGAAGAAGAAGAAGAAGAAGAAGAAGAAGAAGAAGACACAGAGAGAAACAAAGGAAAGGAAAAGAAAAAGTGGGAGTCGAGAGAAAATATGAAAAGAATGGGTGAAGAAAAATATGACAGAAAGAGAGAAAGAAACGGGAAAAAGAGAAACATAATGAAAAAATTGCTGAGAAATTGAGAGAAAGATGAAAAAAATATGAAAGAGAAAGAAAGAGGTGATTGGCCAAATTTTAAAGAGAGCGAGAAAATGGACAATGATGCGATAGCATCTTGTTGACAGAAAAAAATAGAAAAAGAGAAAAATATGATGAGAAAGAAAGTAAGAAAGAAAAAAAAAGAAAGAATGGTGAGAGGAGTAAGATGTAACCGAGCGCAAAAAAGGAAAACAATAGAAAAGCATGAGAAAAAAACAACCAGACAAAAGCCAAGATAGAATCATTACATGATAAAGTGAAGAGAGAGAGAGAGAGAGAGAGAGAGAGAGAAAGGGAGATGAAAAGAGACAAGATGAAGCCATTTATATTGTATTGTCTCGGGTCAGAAGCACGGGTGATTGTCTTATTAATGACATTGGAATCACCGATGGCTTTGCGCATTTAATAAACGCAGCAACAAATCGATTTAGTTGGGACATCTCCTTTAGTGTTTGACGAGGGTGGGTGGTTTGACATGACTAAATCCAACGTCGATCTGATCTCCATACTCCAAACCCACGCACTTTTTCTACCGTAAGTTGGTTTATATTCTGTGATGAGGAAATTTCATTACTCCACATTATTTTGTCTAGCTTCTCCAATTTTTTTGTTGCTTTCTTTTTATCAGAATGTTTTTGATGGGAATTCCGAGCTTAGAAGTAACTTAAAACCAGAATCGAACTCGCATCTCATCCGACTATTGATCATCCGTATACCATCCGTCCGTATCAAAGTATTTATGATTAGGTTAGTTATCTGGATTTATTGCTGAAGTCAGCCATTTTTCTTGCAAGCATTTATATAGTTTCAACTTACATTCCTATTTAATACTAATAATATTCAAACAGATCTATTTGGCTCATAGATAAGAACCTGATAGGTAATACCACGCTGTGTTATGGGATTTTAATGACTGATTAGGGAATCGCCTTCATTTTCTGTTCATATTTACATTTTTTGTATTATTGTTTTTAATGAGTTTTTTTTGTTTAACATAGTTCAATCGAATACGAACATTTTTATACATAGATGGGACTTTAACAGATATTACCACTTGGAGCGAGGGAGTAATGGCCATGAAGGAGTATTCTTCTCTCCCTAGATTTCCAGAACTGGAGTTTCAACATTGGAGGAAATTTAGAGTCATATTCAGGACACCCACTTTTTTGGGGTGGCAGGTTCTTGGCCGTCTGTAATGGATACAGTTAGCGTATTCTAAGCTCTGCCCACGAGGTTTATATGATTCCTTTCTGATATTAACAATGTTTAAATATTTCCGCCATAAAACTAGTTACATTGCATTAAGATTTTAATAAAATCATGTACAATGCATTAGTCATAAATTTTAGTCTCAAGTAACTATACTTAATACAAATATTTACCTCGCAGTTATATATGTACGTCATGAAGATTGACCAAAAGAGATAGTGGATAAGGACGAATGGTGAGAGAGATTCAAGGGAATTTGTGCTATCGGTGCGCTTTAATAATAGTGATGATGATGATGTTATCGACTATTCCTAAAACTAATAATTTTCACAGATTTATTTAACCCATAGGTGACATCCTAACATGTTCAACCACTCTAGGTCAGGGAGAATCTGCGATTAATAGTAACAGAGAAGTTACTCCCCACTCCACGAAGCTCCAGAACTAGTTTCACTACCAAATAAAGTTTAATGTCATACCTTAGACATTCCTTTTGTCAAAGTGGGGTCTTACCTCCTTGCAAAGGGATGCATTTGGTATATTCTTGGCCCCCGACGATAGAGCAAGAAACGATGTAAACCGAAAACAACTTTACCATTGGTTCGATGATATATAACCTAGTGTTAAGATTCTATGGTAATGTAGATATTATGCAACGTTCAAACTATCGAGAGCTAAGTCCTTCCACGCTAAAATAGTTTTCTCTTTTGGAAAAAAAATTTTTTTTTAGCAAACAGCGTGTTAATTGCATGTTTGAAACAGGAGCGCATCAAAGGACAAATTTAAAATTGTTTTCCAAGTTCGCTGGGGCTGTAGAATACACTGACTGCACCTCTACAGAGTCGTAAGACCCACCCCAAAATAAGTGTCCTGGAAAACGTAACACAATCTGAAGGTGAGGTTCCTGTAATGCTGGAGCATTGGGGAATGCGCAGTACCCCTTCATTGCCATCGTTCCCAGATCCACTCTAACTCGGATTGGTAGCACCTGGTAGGGTCCCATCTATGGGTCACATAGAACTAGACTGTGTACTTATGCTAAAATAAACTACTTGAAATAGGACTGTTTTGACATTTAAACTACGTACTTATGTTAAACGGAATTTTTTGAAACAGAACTGTTTATTTGTATAAAAATGGGTTTAACATTAGATTACGTACAAAGGTTGATATGCCATAAAACCCAAACAAACAGACAAACCTAAAATTGTAAAGAATGCCTACTGTTACTATTTAGTACTTGAACTGCATCGCTTTTTGTGATTACTTAGCAAGCTTTACTTAGTTTGGTACACAGGTCTTAGATTACTTACAGTGCCTGCAGTATCTTGTCTTTAATCATTTTCTATATAAATTTTATTCGTTTATTTACAAAACTTTGCTTTGTTATGACACAAAGCCAGATGTGTAGAGCATCTAGGGATATACATTTTATACGGATTTTGTTGAACTCAGTTTCTAAGTTTCATACAGATTTTGTTGAATTCCACGAGGACAAAAATGGATCCTTTTATTGTGGAGTTGGTGTTCCTATTGGCGTAAGTTCATTCAGAAATTATGCAATTCATTTGGCGCTTATAACGGACTGCAGAGTCTGGTTAATTATTATAAGCTTCCATTCCCCGTGGTGTAGGAAATCGGAGGTCAACGAAGTCTGTGTGAAAACCATGTAGTTTGTTGTTTAGAATTAAAATAAATTGATTGTGACACCAACCCGTAACTTTTCAGAAAACCTCGTATAGTTGACTGGTAGATTCTGAATAATTTTTCATGATCCGTTGGTGGGCCAGTCATCATTGTTTTCAATGAGGGGACTCTGAAGATTCGAACTCGAAACAATTTGCTTCTGATCTTAATCAACTAACCGCAAATAACCTATCCGCATAAGATCAAGATTTCAGTTCGAGCTGAATAAAGTTAAATAAATTAAATATCAGCTCATAGTGAATAAAACAGAGGTCCTTATTTTCGCACGCGCGCGCACACACACACACACACACACACACACACACACACACACACACACACACACACACACGGGTATATATAGTTAGAATAAACAGTGTTTAAAAACGTTTGGTAAATAAAGATAAGGTACTCAAATTCTAGCAGGATAGCAGTATAAAACCCGAAAGCAATTAAAATCTTACCAATTTCATGATACCTTCATTGCTAAAAATGTCATGAAGATCTGAGGAGAGTTGCTGTCACTTACACTTCAGTGATAGACCATCAGTGCATCGATAATAATAATAATAATAATAGTAATAATGAATAACCCAGAATCTGTCCTAGAGAATGAGACGCAAAAACTACTCTGGGATTTCGACATACAAACAGATCACCAAATCTCGGCCAAACGACCAGATATTATAATAATCAAAAAATAGATAAAATAAAATAAATAAAAAATAAAATAAATAAATAAATAAATAAAGAAGTTGCAGAATTGTGGACTTTGCTGTCCCGGCTGACCACAGAGTGCAATCAAAAGAATGTGAAAAGACGAATAAGTCTCTCGACCTTGCTAGGGAATTGAAAGAGCTGTGGCACATAAAAGTGACGATAATACCAATTGTGATTAGCGCTCTTGGTACAGTCATCAAATGATTAGTACAAGGACAGGAAGACTTGAAAATAAGAAGACGAGTAGAGACCATCCAAACTACAGCATGATTGAGATCGGTCAGAATACTGAGAAGAGTCTTGAAGACTTGAGGAGACTTGCTGTCACTCAAACTCCAGTGAGAAACCATCAGCTAACGCTGGTGTTAAAAACTCTCTCATAATAATAATAATAATGATAATATGGCGAACTCGGTACAGTCACCAAAAGATTGGTACATCTATTGGAGGACTTGGAAATAAGAGGACGAGTGGAGACTGTTCAAACTACTGCATGATTGAGATCGGCCAGAATGCTGAGAAGAGTCCTGAAGACTTGTGGAGACTTGTTATCACTGAAACTCCAGTGAGAAACCATCAGCTAACGCTGGTGTGAAAATCTCTCTAATAATAATAATAATAATAATAATAATAATAATAATAATAATAAAACATGTTGAGTACTAGCTCAGAATTGTTGAATCAACAATGTGAAACCCCAAGTCATGTGTTTTACCCTGTTTTATCATTATTCCTTTTTAATTGAATAATATCGTGAAATTGCTCTGCATTATCGTACATATAGCTGGCCCACTCGGGTTCTGTAGAATACTCCGACTGAGTCTCTCTGCAGAAGACTAAGCCTCCCACAATGAGTGTCCTGAATATGATACTAAACAATCTGGTGGTGAGGCTCCAGTAATGTTGGAGCTTTAGAGAATGCAAAGTACCCTTTAACTGCCACCGCTCCCAAGTCCACTCAGGCCCGGAATGGTGGCACCCGATGGGATCCTACCTATAGGTCAAATGGAACTATTTGACATTCAAACCGTATACTTTGACCTTTAAACTAAGTGCAAACAAAGACTGGTGCTAAACTGAATTGTTTGAAATAGAACTGTTTAATCATCTAACTATGAGCCAACAAATAACTGATGTTTAATTGAATTGTTAATGATGCATACCAATTCTTGAAACCATTTAACTTTCTTGAAATGCTAAACGGAATAGTTTGTAATAGAAGTGTTTTGATAATTTAACTGTGTGTAAACAAATGGCAGATGTTTAATTGAATTATTAGTGTTTTATAGCAGTACTTGAAAACATTTAACCGTGTGCAAATAAATAATTAATTGTAAATAGAATTATTCTTGTTTGATAAAATAAGTGAAACCATTTAACACGGCTCGTTTAAAAATGTGTTTAAAAATCATTTATTTAATCTATAGGTATAAAATGATTTACCATTACATAACCTACAATAGTTGATATGCCATAAAACCAAATCAAACCAAACGAAAAGTACATACAGCAGGGTAAAAGAGGTACATATTAAAATTCTTCTAGCGTTAGACTTTAATCATAATTATAAATGCATATATATATATATATATATATATATATATATATATATATATAGAGAGAGAGAGAGAGAGAGAGAGACAGAGAGAGAGGGGATGCATGTCCATGTGGTAATGAAAATGCGTATACCCATATGCAAACAGTTCTTCAATATGTTCGTCTTTGTCAGATTCCGGCTCCGTTAGATATGGAGATGGGTAATGGGGCGTGGAGGGGGGAACAGCAACACCCTGACAGGTTGTTTTGATCTGAAATTTTGATCTGGAATTTATTATGTATAATGTTTGATCAGTAGATTAATGTACACAACGAAATCAAGTGCATTGGCAATGAAAGATATACTGAAAAATAAATAGATACTCTCTGAAATAAATGATTTTTCATTAAGTTACGAATATATATATATATATATATATATATATATATATATATATATATATATATATATATATATATATATATGTGCGTGTGTGTGTGTGTGTGTGTGTGTGTGTGTGTGTGTGTGTGTGTGTGTAGTGCTTATCTTTATAATTACATCTTTATCTACACATACATTAATATCTAAGGTCCTTCGAGGATTTAAAAAGAAAACAAAAACAAATATATTATTTTTCAAAGAATCTTTTCCTTTAGCATATTTTTTGTATAGCAATTAGTTTTAACGGAGAATCTTTCATGCATATTGATATCGTCAACGATTTAAAACCACCTTTATCAGATTTATTATCATCATTATAATTATTATTATTACTACTATTACTATTATTACTATACGCCTCCACAATATAAAGGTCTCCGATATGTTAAAATTCGTTTAATTAGAAGAGCCAAGCCAACAAGAAGATGCAAAATTCTCATATATATATATATATATATATATATATATATATATATATATATATATATATATATATTTGGGCAGCAGTATTTCATTTAAGCATGTTTGATTAAATAACAAAGGCACATTTTGTCAATATAATTTTAAGATCCTTTCAAGTTTCCTGATAAGTGTCATGTTTTCAGGTTGGAATTGGTGGATGAATTTACCAAAATTGTCTTTCGGTCCTTTTACAGGCCATCATCAGGAGTTGCTTGCACGCTTTAATATATATATATATATATATATATATATATATATATATATATATATATATATATATTTAGTTTTTTCTATCACACGATGTATAATAGACAAACTGTTTAAAAATGTTTGGTAAATAAAAAATAGGCTCAAATGCTTATCAACAGAACAGGATAAATCTTAAAAGAAATTAAAATCTTAACTCTTGATCTATAATCTGTGGTATATTATCCGGGAGAATCTGTGACACATTAATTACTGTACCATTTTTCTATTATCAACTCATCCAAAAAGTGTTGCTAGTTCTTTATTAAGCTCCACCACAATAAACAAATCACCTGAGTTATTAGTCCAATAGTTCAAATCTTTAACTTGACTGTTGAGCAATCATACATCGAGATCGACTAGAAATTATATATATATATATATATATATATATATATATATATATATATATATATATATATATATAAAAGAGGCCAAGTTTTTGAGCAGGAGAAAATCTAAACCATATAATTGCTTGAAATACTTGAAACTGTTTAATTGTGAGCAATTTTTTGTAACAGATAGGAAAGTATGTAGCTGTGTACTATTAGATTGGAATATTTGAACCAGTAGGTAAACTGATTATTGTTAAATTGTAACAGTTACTCGAAAGCATATAAGTAAAGTTGGCGACCGTAGTCGAGGGCGACCAGACGGCTTCCTTTTCCGTAGCTATCTCACCGAGGTGTAGGGGAAGGCGCTGCTCCTTTCCCTGGATTGCTCCACTTTACTCTTGATCCCCACCTTACAATGCTGAGTGTTAGGCAAGGCAGCATCAAGTACCATTTTTTAAGTCTTTGGTATGACTCGACCTGGGATTGAACAGAGGTCTCCTGGACCATTAGCGAACATTCTACTCAATAGGCCAAATCATGTCTAAATTATTCGTATTATGAATATTTTGTAATAACTGTTAACAAATCAGTTTTGTTATAATTGTTTACCATTAATCATTTGAAACGGCTAGCTAAAAAAATTGGCTACTTTCGACTTTAAATAGCTTATCGTAGGTTAACATTCCGTAAAACCAACCAACCAGCATTTACGTGGATTCATTTAAAGTCCCTATTGTCTGACAGCTATAAACATCATTAATTGAGGACAGGCTGTATTTCGTGACGGGGAATGTGAAAAATAAGACGGCTCTACTCTTAAGAGGAACAAAAAGAATTTGAGCTTGTCGAAGGACTTTCTTCTTAGACTGTAGTTGGCATTCAAGTTGTCTACAATGTCAGACAGGTCATACTCTCTCAGGACAAATACTAAAATTACTCGTGTATAATACACACTCATCTATAATGAGCACTCAAAGCAGTGGACTACGAATCTTTTGAAACAAACTAACAAAACAAAAATAATTCTCTTGTATAATACACAGAGACGTTTTAGAATGTGTGGCAGCCAAATTTAACATTTGTTCAACCATTAATTTATTGATAATAATATTCATATTTATATGATAAAACTCAATGTGTACGTGTGTCTTTGTGTGATTTTGTGTATCTGTACATCTATAGAACGAAAGGTAATCAAGGATACATAAAAACAAAGTATGTAGTCTTCTGCAAAATTTTACAAAAAAAAAGGCAATGAGCTACATGAAATTTACATTCCATTTCAGTTAGGGGACTTAAAGGGGGCAAGCGCCCCCGGTGAATTTCAGATACCTTCGATTTCGATGAAAATTTTTAAAAAAAACATAATTACTAGGCTCTAATTAAAGTCAATTTCCAAAATTTCATTATCTTACAATAACATTTAACCCTCCTACAGTTGTTTATAACACGGCGCAGAGCCTCTTTGAAAGTGCAAATCCATCCGGTTTTCATAGAAGATACATAAACAAAGTTTGTATTCAAATGTAAAGTTTTATGAGAAAGACATTGAACTACATGAAATTCACTTTCCAGTGCGGTTAGGGGGTTTAAAGGGGACAAAGAATTAGAAGTTTATATGCAACGACGATTATATCTGGTTTAAAGGAAGTCCATCTTTTACACAAAACCAGCATTCCTTTCTTTTGAGTTACACAAATAAATATTTTTATTAGGATAAATGAGTATTGAATTCAACAGTATATTAGACTATATAATTCTGTTTTTGGCAGAAACCTGACAATAAGATCTTGTGGATATTCTGTTCGAAAGCATTGAATAAAATCGAAGCAGTAACTTTCATAAGTTTTTAAAAGTTCTTTCTGAATCCAGTCAACGATGGGTATTTCTGCTAATAGTTAATATCATTTTCGGTGCTAAATTTATTTTATGTTTAAATTTATATTATTAATAATATCTATATTGATATTGATGATAATAATATTTTCGATACTAAATTCAACATTTGTTCAACATTTCTATTATTACTAATATAATTATTCAGATGACTGTTTCTCTCTCTTGTGCAAGGCTCGGTCTAAACAATATCTTGACTTTTTAGAAGCTGTAGCTATTTCACGATATGGCCCTACCATGTGCAAGCAGAGAAAATAATTTGACATCCTTTGTCTGTTTGGGAAATTGAGTGGAAGTTGATTTTTTAAATTGTGCCCCTCCCCCACTCTCATTTAATATTCTTACCTTTAAACGATTCCGGTGTATTTTGTTGAAACTCGCCGGACAAAAGGGTCCTTCCAATTTGCTTTTTAATATTTTAATTTATCAATTGATATGATCACTCAATTTCTCTTTTTTTTTTTTTAAATTTTCCTATACTAAAAATTTATTTAAACAATAGTAAGTTTGATTCTCAGAGATCGCTGAGATTGAGTCTTTTTACCAGACTTAGCAAAAATTTTATTTCGCCGTGGAGTAGTGATTGAAAAGCTATTCTCGCAGTCTATTATTACTGTAATGAGCTTTCTTCTCACTGGGTTCTCCATCACTATGACCTTATGCCAGGCTTGTCTAAGCTTAATAAATACCAAGAAAAAGAATCTTCTGACTTGACGAACAAAGTAATAAATCATTTAAAAAGGTAATTCTCGGGTCAGGCGAATTAACTCCGTCATGCACAGGATATCTACTCTATTCGTACGCTGATAGCAATGAAGAAATAAAGTAATCTTTGGGACAGCTACCTTGCGGGGAGTAACGGTTTTAGAAGCAGAAAGAAGTACATCAATTAAAAGTGAAGACTGATGAGTCAACGCGGTTTTCTATTCCAACCGCAAAAAGTTTCAGTCGGTGGGAATAAAGCAATTAAAATAAGACGAATATGTTTTCAAGTACTTTGTTGTTGATTTAATTAAACGTGATTGATGTCTTTTCAAAGAAAAAACAATGTTCCAGTTGGTTGCAAACCGCTGAGTTCAAATCTACAAATGACATTATTTCTAACCGAATATTTTGCCGTGTGGATTGACAATATACACCAGGACTTCTCAAATATTTTTTACTTGTAACCAAATTTAGATTCCCTTACTCCCTTTACCAAATAAATTTATTGAATATAAAATTACTGAACAACTAATTCACTAGTATCTAATACAGTTTTCACGAGAAAATAATCAGTAAACTTAAAATACAAATACACTTTTAATTCTAGAATTACTTTTTTGGGGGAAGAATGGCTTTATAGTAGTTGAAGTTTTTAATGTTTTCGCTTTCAAGTCTAGATTTTTTTATGAATACGGAAAAGTTATAATAAATGGAATATTAAATCATATTATAAGATCCACACCAGAAAATATTTAGCAAGTGAAGATCAACATCTCTTCGGTCAAAGCGGGGATTTTCATTGATAATAATTCGATTTTAAGTTTATAAAAAAAAAAAAAAACTGCTACCATTTTGATAATTAGAATTTTAGGGATTATGTTTTCATTTTTCTTTTTCATTATATTACTTTTTAAAAATGTAGTTTTATTCTTATTAAATTTAAAATATTTTAAAAAGACACCTTAAAACCTATTATAGGAATAGTTATCTTAGAATTCAGTATTTTTATCAAGTTGGTTGTTTAAGATAAAATTTTAAAAAAAATTTTCTTACGTGAAAATATGATTACATGTCTCGGTAACGATGCCAAAAGAACAGTGTTTTTTGATGTGAGCCAGATCGTTCGTTTGTTTAAATATATTCTATATATACGCCTCGTATATATAGAATGTGTCGTATTTAAACAATACATTAGTAGTGGCCATCACAAACAATCATAAATTCTTCTTGGTGTCTGATATCTGGCAACTAGTCTACATGATGTAGTGATTTTTGTTCTTATATAATGAGTTTTGTAAATGTAAGCTAGTAACTCCAGCCACTATGGACCATTAATTCACCCTGCTCAAATTCTATTCTCCTCTCCCAGGGATCTGTATTGACCACTTTGAAAGGCCCCGATTTACACACTGATTTCTGCTAACCAGATTCATCGTTGCTATTGTTGTCAGTATACGTATCTTTCTATTACTTTAGTTATCAATCTTCTTGGGATAAATTTACTATTCGAGGTGTATTACTATGCTTTATTACTAGTTTCTTCATCTTTGTTTTCTTTATGAAACCTTTTTGGCTGCAAAAATTTTCAACTTTCTGTATGAATTACTAATTTATATATTTATATATATTTATACATTATAGTGTGCTTATATATTGATTCAGACAAGTTAATAACCTTTTCGCCTCTACACACTGTGGCTTTTATTCTGCTTCCGCTTCTAATTCGAGGTATAATTACTATTATACATTGATTTTTTTTCGGACCACTATCCTAATCTTTAATGTCAGAATGATCTTCTAGGTTTAAAATTGTACTCGCGTAGGGAAGAGTTGTTTTTGTGCAGTAGCAGCCATGCAATTTCAGTTGTCATCATGTCGTCAAATCATTTAAATAAACTTATTTGAAATCCAAAACAGGACTAATCGCCTTGAAAAAGGTATTAAGTCCCTATCCACCAGCTATGGATTAAATAACACCCTTACTATTTTTCTACAAGGATGTACAGTTCATGAAGATAAGAATTTGAATGATATAAAATTTAAAACATAGTGAATATTGTTCTTTCATGTTGTAGAAATAATTTCTAAATAAGATCTATGATACCTTTTTATTCTTTTTTAATTTATAGTCCAAAACTGAGAGAGCATTCTGCCAAACCCTGTACTTATTCCTATATATATATATATATATATATATATATATAGATAGATGTGTGTGTGTGTGTGTGTGTGTGTGTGTGTGTGTGTGTGTGTGTGTTTCATGAGTAGCATCAGATTGCCATCGTTATTAGCTTTCCCTGTTCTAAACTTACCATGAAACTTCGGCCAGGTAGAATGTGAGTGGCCTGTTCGAGCGTTAAAGTCTCCCAGAAGGATAATTTTGTCGGCATTCAGAATAGCACAACATATCTGGTCCGGCTGGTCGTAAGAAACTGCTTCTTTTTCTGGGCTGTTGCTCATAGTCAGGATATAAGGAGTGATCAGGGTACAATATCTACAGTTGACTAAAGGAAACCTCGACGTAATAAGTCTGTCACTGGTTTGGGATCCACAGACATACTTGTCAGAAGACTATTCCTGACCGCAAAAGCCACATCATATTCACTTCTGTTTGTTGAAGTTTTTCCACTCCAGTAAGTGCTGCCCGTCTCCTCTCTGATGCTGCTACTTTCAGCGAATCTGACCTCATTCAGAGATACAATGTCAGTGAAACTTTTGAAACTTTTTAAATATTATGGCGCGCCTCTTTTCAAGTCTATTTGAATTGAGTTTGACCAGCATTGTTCTTATGTTCCATGTTGCTAGATTGATGTACGTTTGTTGGACCTTTTTATCCTAACCAAAATCCTGCCAGTATGACTATTTTTCTTTGTTGGAGTACATGTTTCGCAGAGGAAGCTTGTAAAGTTTTTTAGGATGCAAAAGTGGTAACCCAAGTAAACAAAAGCAACTATCAAGATTCCAAAGTAGCCAACAACAACGCTGCAGAACTAGATACACATACATCAAATGCTTCAAAGACCTTTGGCGGACCGTGGAAGCGAGTCTGGCTCAACAAAGACCTCACCATATAAACTAAATGTGCAGTTTACCGCGCCATAGTTCTCTCAACCCTCTTTTGCGGCGCAGAAATTTGGACGGTGTACAAAGTGGGTAGCCAAAGATTTCTTTTCTATTAGATGCACCACTCGCACAAAATTCTAAAAGTCAAGTAGTGGCAGAATATCCCAAATAAATTCATCCGGGAAAATCTAAACTCTTTGGCATACACGATATTCTCGCCCAATGCAACCTAAATGGGCTGGCCACTTGAAGAAACTTGAAAACGGCAGATTGCCGAAACAGATCCTGTATCCTCAATTTAAAAAAGGGTCAACTAAAGCAGGTAGACCAAAACTCATGCATAGGTAAGTCATCAGAAGAAACCTGGATGTCATGAATATCTCTTTAGACAATTGGCAATACCTGCTCAAAAATTGGAAAAAAACTGGAAATAAAATCAGAAGGACATCATCATTGGATACAATGGACAGCTTCTACTATTGATTTTTATATGCATATTCACATTATTCCAATATCGTACATATCTTTATTTTGAGTTTTTCTTTATCATATTTACCAACCCCTTCGCTTGGACAGGATATGACACAAGATCAATTTTTAAGCGGAGTTTAACAGGTTTGAATTCAGAGTTTTCCTTCTCCTAGACTAGTTGCCTCGCCAAGGCTGAAGAACCTAGTCTGCCCTACTATTTACCCATAGCTAGAGGGAGAATATTTGGATTCATACCTTTCCCAAGGATATTAGTGCTATGTGAAAAGCAATCAGTCAGGTCCAGGATTTGAACTCGTGTCGCCGTGTCCATATCCTGCGACGATAACCATTACACCACGGGCACCTCCTAAATTACACCAAGGGCACCTCCTAAGTTTTTCTTTATAACCGAAGGTTTTCAGAATATGTTTAGGAACGATACTATACTGTTTGTATTAGTATCCTTATCATTATAGTCTTTAGCTCTACAATCTGGCCATTTCATTCTCTAGTTTTTATTTTTTTAATGAAGTTTTTATTATTGGCTACGAAACATTTCAGAGTTATTTTCTTTGCTTTTTTTAAAAATATTATTTAGACCAACTACATATTATCCCATTTAGACCATAAACTTTTATCTCTTATTTAGATCCTTTTCTTTTTATCTCATTTAGGCCATCCACTTTTTAATCTTATTTAGACCATCCGCCTTTTTGGTCGTATTTCATAAACTTTAGGGAATGTCAACAAGAGCCAATGGTTGCATCCTCTGGGATATATAGTTCTCATGTCTTTGTTATTCTTTTGACAACAGAGCAAAGTGAATGAAGGTTTTGATAGAGCGTATATAATTCTATGCAAGTTGTGAGTTCAGTCTCGGTCTCACGTTCTGCAGGAATATAATGAAGAGGCAGATTGATATCTTATGGGAAAATTCGCGATTACGTATTATAAAATTTCTATCACAACAGATTCACACCGTAGCAATCAGGTGCAGGGTCAGGAAAATAGATTTAGCTCAGACGATTATTAAGTATTGTGATAACCATTTCTTGACGGGTATGCAGAAATATAGCTTTATTCTGAATTTATGTTGCTATAATCTGTAGTTTTGAAATAATGTATTCATTCTCCTCATATCTTTGTTAATATCTATCGATCTACATAACTATAACATTCTGTTCATATATATCCGAGTCTATTCTACTGATTTATCAGTCAATGAAGTACAGTCACTACATATCTATCTATCTATCTATCTATCTATCTATCTATCTATCTACTAAGCTGTTTCTTATTAGGTTGCTTATGTACCTTGCAGTCTGTCCATATCTCTCTATTTATCTATCTATGATTCGTAAACCCCCACCATAAAAATCATATTTAGGGTGTTATACATCCTTTCTCGACAAGTTTATTAAGACGCATTTTTCTGAAAAATCCACCACCGGAAATTATCCTGGGATTCTTAGCCAGGTTCTCTTATTTTGCCGCCAGCAGCTGTTGACGTCACGATGACGTCATGCTCACACATCGTGCTTAAATCTAGCTCGATCTTTATGGCCATAAAGTGTGTACGCGTACAATTGCTTCGACAACGTCTGTTAAGCCATGTGGTCTAAGATTTAAAAAAAACTCAAGTCATCTCCACATGTACGCATATTTGGAAATTGTAGGTTTTGCACACAAGGAAATGTAACCCCACGCATAACCGCATATACAATTATATACGCATAAAAATGAATAAATATTTAATTTTTTCAAATTGTAAAGGTCTTGTACGTACATGCCCTACTTATAATCGCATACGCAATGATTTATCCTGAAATTATTAGGTGCTAACCAAAATTCGTGGAATTTATAAAGCGCAAATGAACCGAATGTAGTACAGACTTACGGAGTAACCCTCTGTGAGTTACATTTCATTCTTGTTTTTGACTCTTTCTTTCGATGAATACATTGAAAACTGTGTTAGAATAACTATTTTTATGGTCAAATTTTTAAAAAGTTTGCCTCACACGTATCTGTCTATCTATCTTAGCCTGCACAAATCTTAAGTAATGGTTCATTTTTTATTATCGCGTAAGTTACAAAGATGATGCAAATATCTATTTTTACTTCATGGAATACTGCTGCAACCAGTACCCTAGAATAGATGGCTGATATGAAAAGAACATACTCTGTTTGTCATGGTCGTATTCTGTTTTGGTTTCTTTGTTTAATGGCATACCATATATTTGTGGGTTATTTAATACCAAAGCCATCCTTTTTTGAAGAGCAGTAGTGGTACTATTTAATCCATATCTGGGGAGAAAAGGGGGTTTATACCTTTCGCTAGATTGCTAGTTCGAAATTGAATATAATAGAGCAGCAGGAACTCGAACCCGTTTACTACGACGTCACAGTCCGTTATCCACTACGCCATGAGCCCCACTCTTTTCGTTTATATATATATATATATATATATATATATATATATATATATATATATATATATATATATATATATATATATATATATATATATATATATATATATATATATATATATATCGGTTGGAGAAGTTAGTTGCTGATGCAGCAGGTCTTCTATCTTCACGACATCAATGTTATCCAAGTTAAAAGCAAAGTACTATATGACTTGGATTCAGTATTGCTAGAACGAGGTTGAACAATAGAGAATTTTATTACTCCAAGACCAGTTATCGTACCATTATGTGAGAGTCAGACTGCCTACTATTTTATTTATTTGCTGAGGGAGAGGAGAGATGGATGCACGATATTTCCGAGGGGATCGGTATCAAGTGAAATGCAGCCAGCTTTGTTCAGAATTAGAACTAGCTTACTAGTGACACATTGGTTATCATCGGGTTCGCGCGCACGCGCACACACACACACACACACACACACACACACACACACACACACACACACACACACACACACTCCTACATATTTGTAGAAAACCTGACCTGTGACAAACTGATTCAATAAATTTGGAACAGTGACCCCACCAACCTTTATATCTAGCATATCACCCCTAAGAACATTAGAACGAAGTGAAACGCCAACAGCTTCGTACTGGATTCGAACCTTGATTGGCATAATCTTCTTGACACATGATTTTTTGTGGTGTTAGATTTATCGGATTCAGGTTGTTGAAATGATCCCAATAGTAGCAGAAATCATAAGCCGAAAAATCTTTATTGGCATTTGAATAACACTCTCCCAAGAAGAGGGATGTGAATTTAATTCTTTTCGGAAACTATGTCCAATTTTGCCTTGCTCTATTGGTCAAGGAGTGTGTCAAGCTATAGTTCTTTTTTTTTTTTTTTGATAAAAAGCAATAATATGATATTTAATCAACTTTGCTTTTGTCGGATATCCACGTGAGCACACATATCATGGCTTAACTTGGGAAATATGACAGGAACTGGTGATTTTAAGGTAACTTGTTGGCAAGCTTAATTAATAATTAACAAAAGCCAAAATCACGGTGCACTCAATAAAAATCGAATTCACGTACAACCACTTTGATAGTAGTGCGATCAAAATTATATGAAAAAATAACAACAAAAACGCCTACAAATCCTCGAAACCATCAGTACGAAAAATAAACAAACATAAATAAAATCGCATTCAATACCAGCACTAACATCTACAACAACAACCAACCAAAGGGGAATTCTCCTGTCATAATGACTCAAAGGCAAAACTGCGGCCTCGAAGTAAGCAAGTTCGAAATCCAGTCGCGATATTACGTTCTCTTTTGGATTAATATCCTTGGGATAGGGATGAGCCTCCTTATTTTCCAAGCTGTTATATGATATCACTGCTGTTCTTCTATAAGGATGGATTTAGTTTTAAATAACTCATGAAGGATGATATGCCATTAAAAAAGAAACTAATCCAAAAAAAAAAAAACAACCTAACAAAAGCACCCCCACTAACAAAATAAATTTTGTACCTAAACTAAATAAATCCTAATGATACCAACAGAAAAATAATCACTCTGAAGACGATCAATTCTGAAAAGCGTTTGGGAGCAGAACTAGGATAAGTTCTTTATGAATTCGAACCTGATACAAAGAAACTAACGAGAAAGGATGAGAAAAAATTGTAAGATCATTAAAAAGGAAGGTCTTTTACCAAACTTGTCTAAACAATATATAGATATATATTGAGAACAACTCTGAATCAATTTTTTAAAAATTTCTTCTAGACACGTTTTCTAAGTAAGAGTTGAAAACTCGATCTGTCCAATTGTTTTACCTGGAGCAAGGGGTGTGTGGAGAGAAGGATACATGTCATATACAAGAAAATTAGTTGAAAGTAAAACGCAAAAAGCCTTGACTAGGGCTTGAACTCGGTTCAAGGGAGGTGTAAAGGTTATCATTGGGGGCTATGTTATTCTAAATGGTTGTTGGTTATGTTTTATTGCATATCAACTCTTGCAGCCTATTTAATACCAAATCCTGTTTATTCATACATACCTGATTTGTAAATGAATAGATCGTTGGTACTATTTTTCAATAAGCCAGAGCTCATTTGTTTTAAGTATAGTGAATGATTCAATATTTCTATTTGACCTATAGATAGGACTCTAACTGGTACTACGGTTCGGGGTTAGAGTGGACCAGAGAGCAAGGGTAATAAAGGGGTACTCCACATTCCTCAATGATCCAAGACTGCATCCTCACCATCAGGTTCAGTTTAGCACTTGCTGGGATTTAACCCTTCTGCAGAAATGCAGTCGGCGAATTCAACTGGACTAGGATCCTTTGCTACTATATATATATATATATATATATATATATATATATATATATATAGTACAACATATTTGTAGGAAATCTGAACTATGACTCACAGACTTAATCAGTGATCCTACCGATATTTATATCTACTTTTGTAGCAATTCACAAGATATTTTTCTCGACAGAATAATTCTGTTATTCAAGTTGTGAAGTAGAATCGTTTTTTGTTCGATCAATTAAGGAAAATTTGCATTCTTTTACGCGTTTACCGCCGTTTTCTACTAAATGCTGTAATAACCCGTCATTAAGAATTAATACGATCAGTGAAAATCGGGCACTATTATAAGTAAACAAACAAACAAATCTTCTCATTCAGATTAAACAAAAACAAATATTTTCGTTGAGGCGTTTGCAGGGTAATGTTAACCATGATAGGAAATGGATCCGGTGATCCATGTTCAAATCCTGGAGAAGGCTGTTACCATTTCACATTGTGGTAATACCGTTTGGAAAGGTATGAAGTTGACTATGGTTAAATAATAGACCTGACATGGTTGATTGTTAGTGGTAAGTTATTTAGTGCCAAATCCTGTTTTATATATGATTCGTAAAGGAATACTTTGTCGGTAACATTTAAACAAAAGTCAGAGCTCATTTAATTGCTCATAGTTTCATCTGTTGCTATTTGTTGTTTGCACCCCGCTTAACATTGATCTTGTGTCACATCCTGCTCGTCTGGAAGTGTTGGATAAATATACGTTTTCCTTTTCTGGAATGTAGTCAAACATCCTTTTATAAAAATGAATCCCTATTTGATTATTGCGTTGCTTATTTACCACTATCAATATTGAACTACATCTCCACGAGGCAAATAAACAATTGGCTTGGTTAGGTTTATTTGTTTAACGGCATGTGGGTTATTTGATACCAAATTTAATTCATTTGAAAATATTGGTAATCACAACTATACTTTCAATGGTCTATTGTATTTTTAATTTTACTTTTTTGGTCAAATCATTTATTTGTTCAGTTATATGGGAGCAAGTAGTCTTATCAAATATATATAATCTGAAAGCAATTATACGATTTCAACTAAGTTATTATAATAAACTTTAGTAAAAAATAAAAGCTTTAATTTGCCATTCTTAATGCACACAGTTATATTGTATCAATAATTCCAATCTCATTCAAAAATCTTTTAAACAAATCTATTTGACTCATAGATGGGATCCTATCTGGTACCATCACCCCAGGTCAGAGTGAACCTGGAAGTAATGGAAATGAAGGGGTACTCCACACTCCACTGAGATCAAGAATTGGAATCTCACCACCGAATGCAATTAAGTGCAATACTCAGGACACAAGCTTTGAAGTATTTCTGTCAAGAACAAATAACATTAAAAAATGTATTTGACCCATAGATGGGTTAGGTTTAGGTTTCTTTATTTAATGGCATATCAACCTTCGTGGGTTATTTAATGCCAAAATCATCCTTCTAGAAGAACAGCCGTGATACTATTTAACCCATAAATGGGACCATAGATCAGACTCTGACAAGTTCTACTTCCGAGTCATAATAGACCTAGTAGTAATGGCAACGAAAGAGTACTCCATACTTCCCAGATCTTCAGAATTAGAGGCTCATCATTACAAACAATTTTGTGTCATACCTGGGACACCTGATAAGCATAAAACTTTGTTTACTGAGACCAATATGTCAAAGGCGCCTGACTACTTCGATCCTCACGGATGGCGCAATAAAGAGATGCTATGCCGAAACTGAACCCCTAGAACCAGACAAAGCACGCATCTCATCCTGTCCTGCTTAAACACGAGAATACGACTGAGGTAAAAACACCAAGCAGGTAGCATTATGTTATCAGAGATTATCTTTAGATGATTATTTTATTTTATTATTTGCTGTTATAGTGTTTTTACTTGGTCCGTGGTGTAATGGTTAAAGTACTGGACTGTAACATAGGATAAAACGAATTCGAAATCCCGTCGTTTTATGACGTTCACTTTTGATAAATGCCCTTGGGAAAGGTATGAACTCGTTTATCCTCCCAGCTGTGGGTTAAAAAGTACCACAACTGTCCTTCTACAAGTATGGCTTTGGCATTAAATAACCCATAAAGGTTGATATACCATGAAAATCATTGATCCGCTCTGTCCTTCGCTTTTTAGAAAAGACGACCTGAGTGTGTTGCGAGTGAAAAAAAAAAACCCAACAAAACAGCAAAAAGTAACTAAGAACTATAAAAGTTAGTCAAGATTAATATGGATTATCAATACTTAATCTTAAAAAAGGTGAGTTACCGTAGTGTAGTGGGTGAACTGCGACGTCTTAGTAAGCGAATTCGAAATCCTGTCGTGCTATTACGTTGACTTTCTCAATAATTCTATCGGGAGACATATGAACTCCTTTCTTCTTCCCTCCTCCACCTATGGATTAATAGCACCACTATTACTCTTCTACCAGGATGGCTTTAATATCAAATAACCAACAGATGTTGATATGCCATTAAACAAAGAAACCAAACCAAACAAATGCATCTAAAGAATAAGATAAAATTAAAGGTACTGCTATTTGTGTCCAAATAATAATAAACTTGATTTACGGGCAAATAACGCTTATGCACTGGTTCCCCCGCCAAAAAAAAAAAAAAAAAAAAAAATCACCGATGTTAAGCAGCCATGAACCCATTCAGTACTTGAATGGGTGCCGAAAAGACTGAAAAACAAATATAATCTATTGGCTTGGATTTAAGCCTCTGGGCGCCAGTGGTTATCGTATCAAAGTTTACGAAACGTGATTCAATTAAGCATAGTTCTCATTTGAGAGAAAAATGGACAGGAGTTCGAATCTCAGCTGAGGAGTTTCTTTTCTTGTTGTCTTACATACGTTCTGTTTATATTTTTTGTAAAATTCATTATTCGGTGAACTCATACAGAGCAAAATGTCATTATAAATGCATAAATATTTCCCCAATTTTTTTTTCACGTCTTATTTCTACTTCATTAATGTCGATGACCACTTTGTGAAAAATTACTTTCTAAACGCGTTGTTCCACTAAACCCTTTTTGTGGGGACCAACTTGTTTAATATTATATTTGTTGTTGATAATATGACTCCTTCCGTTAAGGAAGTTAAGCACATTTGGAAAGCATTTATACTCTGACCAAGTAGACATATTTGACCCTGAACTTTTTCGTAGCTGCAGATACCATCTACCCACCTGAAGAATGCGAGGCACGAAACTCAAAATTGTCGGAATGTAGCACGGGTCCAATTTGTAACATCGGTTTTTAACTAGCTCTGCCATTTTTGGCATGGAGCAACTCTTTTCAAAGCAGGTTGTTCTCAGCTTGTTGTTGGGAGGAGCAGCTTGTTTGCAATTATTTGAATATATATATATATATATATATATATATATATATATATATATATATATATATCCTGATCTCACGACATAGTAATGACAAACTCTGTTGTCTCGGTAACGGGAAACATAATGCTAGAGACTCTTTTGCTGATGTAGGAATTGACTTTTTTGTACTTCTAAATTTGAGAAATTAGATTTAATGATTACACCGAAAATTAGAAATTTGTCAAATTTTTGGAGTTTCACATGTTTTATCTGAGAAAGCGACAGATCTTTTGTTTATTTGTTTTTAATGGTATCTCAACCTTGATGGCTTATTTAATGCCAAAGCCATTCTTGTAGAAGACTAGTAGTGATACTATTTAACCCCTGACTGGGAGGTTGACTGGGTTTATACCTTTCCCAAAGGTAGTAGTCCGAATTAGCAGTAGTGAATTACTTGTAAATATATACATTTCAATGCTCGTTCATTATGTCTAGTTTGCATGCATCTGATTGCAATAAAATAGATTTATATCTTTGTTTTTGTGATTATTGATTTGTTTTAGTTTCTTTGATCAATCGCATGTCAACCTTCTTGCTTTATTTAACGCCAAAACCATTCTCGTAGAAGGTCAATAGTGGAACTATTTAACTTCATCTGAGAAGATAAGAAAGTCAATACGTTTCCCAAGGGTATCAGTCCGAAAATAAACGCAATAGGACGATTGGATTTTGAAGTCTCTTACTACAATGACGCAGTCCAACACGTTATCCAAAACGCCACGGGGAATGTCCTCCTTGTAAATAATACTGTCTATATTGTTATTATGTCAGGTTTTTTCCTGGCCTTAACTTCGCTAAGATGCCATTAAAAATCGTACCCTGTTTGAAAATGGCTTAGCCTAAAAACACCCGAAATCCCAATTTTTTCAAACATTGATCCATTTCATATTAATAATTCCTTGTTCGTAAACAAAAAATACTTTAAAAAAATGTAAACTTTTTTCTCTTTCTATTATCTTCAACCAAACTTGCATATATGATTGTTTAAGATGGTAGAGATATTCTTTTAAGGTGAAGGCGAATTAATTTCTGACATTTCTTTGGTTAATAGATATCTTGATGATTTTTTAAATCGGAGTGTTGCTTGTAACTAAGATGGAATTTATAATTTTTTTATTGTAATAATTAGATTTATATGGTTTCGGCGTCAACTGGAAAAGTGTTATGATGAATAGTGCGTTTTGATGACGTTCGTCATGTTTGAAGTTCTCTTCATTCTAATTAAAATAAAATAGATTGATTGATTTTAACGGTATGCCAAGCCGTCAGGGTTTATTTCATGCCTAGAGTTGAGGGAATTATATTTATATTTACATTTTTTTTGTGTAGATTCTTAAGATTTTTTTGCACATGATAATATATTAAGTATTTCTATCTAATTCAAATAATTTTTAAACTGATCAATTTGGCTCATAGATGGAACCCTAACAAATTCTCACATTCCTGGTCAGAAGTCGTAGTCTGTTCAATCATCAGATACATATATATATATATATATATATATATATATATAGATTGTTAATTATCTTTGCGTGATATATATATATATATATATATATATATATATATATATATATATATATATATATATATATATTAAATGCCAAGATAATTAAACACTTAATGAATTCTTATTCAGATAAACTCGGGACAAATATATGAATCACTGACCTTTTAGTATTTCTTTTAGATTCTATGACAACATATTTTCTGATAAGAGTCATATAAGAGAGGTAGACATAGGGAGTTAACATTTACAGCTTAACGCCCTGGTACGTTTAATTGTTTTATATTGCTTCTAGCTGGCCGCAACACTCAAACACCTGTGAGCGTTTACCACCGACAACTGGGTCAATAGCTAAAAAGATTATTTATCCGATATATAAATAGACCAATATTGATCAGATGATATGAAAATTATGCTACAACCGGCTTGATACTAACCATTAAATTGTACTACTAGATGAGAGAATATATATATATATATATATATATATATATATATATATATATATATATATATATATATATATATATATGTATATATATATAGAGAGAGAGAGAAAGAGAGGAGATGATAGTGAAGGAACAAATCGTTATAAAAATGTTTTTTTTTTAATCAAAAAAGTGCTCAAATACTGACCAGCAGAACAAGATAAGAGCTAAAATAAATTGTTTTCGCATGTAGCAGGCATGAAAAGACAATTTCATACCAAAACGTTTCATTTTTTCAAGAATAAAAAGGCGTAAAACAAGAACGATATTCACGAGAAAATTTGAATATAGGAGACTGTTTTTTTAAATGTCTGAAACTTTTAGTAATGGTTATGAAGAGGTACTTTACATTTCACAGAACTTACGAACTGGAGCCTCACCAACAGAAATAGTTCAGTATCAGACACAAGACCCCGAGGAAGTCTCCCTGGTGTAATGGCTAGTGCGCTGAACGTTTACTTTTGGACTGATACCCTGGGGAAAAGTATGAGCCACCTTTACCCTCAGCTATTAAAAGTACCATTTTTGTTCTTCTATGTGAATGGCTTTGGCATTGAATAACCCACGGAAACTATTATGCAATTGAACAAAGAATCCAAAACCTCCTTTTTTTTGGTTAGGGGGTTCTTACCCCTATTCACAACATGTAGTCTATGTATTCAAATCCTCTACGACAGGACTGTTTGCTTGCTGATTTATACAGACTTGTGCAGATGCGTTCCACTCTGTTAAATGACCCTTTCAGCTGCAATCAAATATCTTTCTTATCCTTTCACGACGGACAGAAAAAATTTCCCTGGCTGTTGTCAAAAGCCAAATAGGAAAAACCTTTCCTTGTAATTGGCTTCACCTTGTTGCCAGAGTTTAAGATACACTGACTGTATCCCCAGCAGAAGAGTAAGAATCCCAAAAGAGGTCCTGTGTATGACATAAAACTGCATTTGGTAGCGAGGCTCCAGTTCTGGAGAGTGTAGAGTACCTCTTCATTACCATTACTCACAATTCCCCTTAACCTGGAGTTCCCATCTGGGTCCCATAAATGGGTAAAATAGATCTGAAAAGCCGTCTGCAAAAGAAAAACCTCTTAAGTAACAACATCACAAAAAATGTACATATAAACATACAATGAACACTATTTCGTAACCTCTCGGTAGAGAATAACTTGTGACAGGTTGACATGCCATTAAATCAATCAACATATTTTTTATCTTATCATTTATAATGAACCCTGTAAAGCTAAGTTCAATGATGTCTCTTTCTTTCATTGTGCTGATGTAAGCTTAAATGACTTGCATGTTTGCAAATAAATACTGACATTATCCAGGAGCTTACGCAAAATACCAAAGACCTATTTTCAATTGATATTACAAGATTGACCTTCATGTCAACTCTCTTTATTCTTTAAAATTTTATTTACTTTTTTTTTTTTTTTTGGTGTCGTGTTTCCCTCTATTTCCGGCTTATTCTTCTGTTTGCTTCTTCGTCATCCTCATCATTAAAAGACCTTGATTCGGATCTGTGCATACACTAATGTTTGGTTCTCTCAGCGACACGAAACCGCCCAAGTAGACACACACACACGCGCGCACGAGCGCGCGCGCGCACACACACACACACACACACACACACACACATAGTACAGAATCTTCGTCTATTTCAAGTTAAACCTTTCATTTTCTTTTCGACTATTGAGACTGTTTTGTACTCAAGAACCTCTTCTTTTCGACTGTCCAGCTTGGTTTGTTTGTAAACTTGATTTTGGATAACTTTAGAAAAAACTAGGAAAAAATCTATGACGTTAAAAATGGGAAAATTTGGCGACTATTTGAAAATTTTCAGTACGGAATCAAGATGACCATTGGCTAGAATTATTGCGGGTTTAGTTTAGTGTGGTTGTTTTTTATGGTATATCAACATTTGTTGTTTGTTGAATGCTAAATCCGGTTTATACATAGTTATATATATATATATATATATATATATATATATATATATATATATATATATATGTGTGTGTGTGTGTGTGTGTTTGGAAAATTTTTTCTTTATTACTTTGTTGGTCCAAAGTAAGAAAAAAAGTAAATATTCAAAAATAAATAGGTTCACAAAGAAACTTAATCCGTAAGCGAATAATTTGTCGCTATCATTATTTTCAAACGAGTCAGAACTATTTTTTTTTTTTTTTGCTTACAGTTAAACGGTTTCAGTTATCATTATCCAATACTAATAATGCTGTTTTATATTAATCATTTGTTTTACCACAGTCAAACGGTTTTGAATATTACTATCTTACTCTGATAGTTTTATTTGAACATAATTAAATGAGTATTTATTGTTTAAACACAGTTAAATAGTTTCAAGCATTGCTATTGAATATTAATAATAATCCTCAGTAAAAGATTGTACAGCTTTATTTGATCGCTACATAAGACCCTAACAGAAACTATCACTTCAAGTCAGAGTGGGCCTGAGAGTAATGCTACGAAGGAGTATATCACATTTCCAAAACTCCAAGACGAGAGCCTTACCATCAGATACAGATTGGTTTCATGCCCAAAATATGAGAATTATTTTTAACAGCATGTCAGATCGTCTAGGGTTATTTTACGCTTAGAGGTTAGTGAATTGCGTTCATTGTAGATTTATAAATATATGTTTGTGTAGTTGTTTCGTAAGAATTTTTTACATACAGTCAAATGATTTCAAGGAACCAATGATAATTCTTTGTAAATTATCACTTCAAGCAACTATTCTTGAATCAAATAATTTACACAAAGTTAGATAGAAATAACTGAAACCATATAACACTACTAATTATATGGATTCAAGCTAAAATTCTTATTTGGTTGATCACAGTTATATTGTTTAAAGTAAATAATGATAATTCTAATTATGCAATTATAGCTTAAAAAAAAACTATCATTAATGCAGCTATATTGCAGTTATATATGAAGTATCCCCATGAAATAGAAATAATTTGCTTACAGCTTTTTGATTTCAAGTATTTCTATCTCATACCAATTATTATTTGGTTTCAAGTAACTATTTCTATTCAAAAATAGTAATTTGTTTGCACACAGTTATATAGTTTCAAATAACTAATAATAATCTTTAGTAAGCACCTATAACTTTGAGTAACTATTCTTAGTACAGATAATTTTTAGTCATATGATATCAAGTAATTCCTATCGACTGAGAACACTTTTTAAACAGATCTATTTGAAGCATTGTTGGGACTTTTACTGGTACTACCCACAACGAGGGGAATGGCTAAAAATAATTCTATCCAGAAATACATAAATGCAATGAAAGAAAAATAGTTGTTAATTGATTTGATATTGAACATCAGATTTTGACAACAGATCTGTGAAGGTGACTAAACCGATTTTGATAATGAATACTAGTTTCTCAAAGAAAATCATTTTCCGTCAAAACTTTTTGCTAATGCTTTTCTCTGTATTTATACAAACTATTTATAAAAATCTTTTAAATGTGAATTGCAGCTAAAATAACTTAATTAGGAGTTTCTTTATGCACAACAAATTAGGAACAAAAACATTTTTGAATGGGAAAGTTAGCAAGAGAGAGAGAGAGAGAGAGAGAGAGAGAGAGAGAGAGAGAGAGAGAGAGAGAGAGAGAGAGAGAGAGAGAGAAAGCATATAGTAGGGAAATTAAAAATTGTGAGAGTGAATTACATAATGGTGTGTCAGATTGTCGAAAAAATGAAAAAAATATGATTGATATTATTGAAAGACCGACGGAAACAAAGAAAGAAAGAATTGGTAGAAAACAATAGAATTAAGAAAGAAAGAAAAGTGGAAGAAATAAATAAGATACAAGAGAAAAGATAAGCATAAGAAGAAAGAATCTAGAATGAAAAAAAATAAAACGTAACATTTTGATAAGACTAATGAAAGATAGCGGTAAAAATGTGGGGGAAAGAAAGAAAGAAAGAAAGAAGAGAAATAAAGTTATTGAGGGAAAAAAACGTTTGGTTTTGTGTCTTGGTTTAATGGCATATCAACTTTCGTGGGGCATTTATGAAGAAAGAAAGAAAGGAAAATGGAGGAATAAAGAAATGGAGTTAAAGAAACACGCAAACAAGCAAAAAGAAAGAAAGAAAGAAAGAAAGAAAGAAAGAAGTTGATCATTCAAACGTAAATGATATGAAACAAAAAGAGGAAGGAAAAATTGAAACGAAACGAAAAGAAAAGAAAAGAAAAAAAAAGAAAGAAAAATAAATCCATACAAAAGAAAACACTTAAATGGATAGAAAAAGACCCACAGACATACAGAAAAACGGGTACTGTCCATAATTGATAAATAAATAAATAAATAAATAAATGACTAAATAAAAGGTTGATGGGTTGGTAAGGTTATAATATGAATGAACATAATTGATTTTGTGAAGCTATGGTTCTATTTTTAAAATGACATTAATTAATTTTTGCATCTTTGATAGTAAGAAACACAATTTCCTCAAGATATTTTTAAATAACTATTTAAAAAATACTGGGACCTAATGACGCTGAGAATGAATGTGACCAATTATTAAAAAAAATACATCTTAATGTGTCATACAATGCCTGTCGATTTTGCTCTAGTTACTGTTTTGCCCTTTATATAAATATAATATATATTATCTACTGAAGTTTGAAATAGTCGGCTATGGTGCTTGGGTGGGTGAGCAGCATTGTAAACCCTATGTTTTATTCACCTGAAAATTTGGTATATTAGCTCGCTGATGTACTCGGAGAGAATCGGGAAAAAATCAAGACTTTTTCAATGAAATAATCCTGACTAATTCAAGGTCTCTCTCTCTCTCAAACACACACACACACACACACACACACACACACATATATATATATCAAAGTAATATAAATGTTAATTACTCACGTATCTATCGGAAGTAAAAAACGGAGTTCACATTTTTGACAGAACGTTTAGTCATTTATTCTACGCTAATGAAATTGTCTTTTTCACGTTGATTCTTCTCTTTTCCTTTTCCAGTCATGAGTAAATAGTAAACCTTTTAGTCTTAATGAAGTAAGCGGTGTTTGAGAAGAAAAAAATCCGTTATTAAATCAAAACGAAGAGTCTTGGAACCAGTAATCTCACTCCTCGCCCTGAAAAATTTTACTTGCATTTAAACCACAGTACCATCCTAGACCAGGTGTGGCTGTAGCCCTATTCTCCTAAATAACTCTTAAGCGAGCAGTTTATTCACATATGTACAAGACAACCAAATAAATCGATTACATGATTCAACAAACAAATTAAAGTACTGAACTTTTACGCATCCTTGGACAGACACAACCAAACGTAAAGATTTCACAAGAGTAATATCTATCTATCTATCTATCTATCTATCTATCTATCTATCTATCTAGATACTTCATATACTTCGATCTTCAGTACATTTCGTTTTGTAGAATTTGGTATCTTATACAATTCCTTTCATTCTTACTGATTATTCCATGAATAATCATTTTAAGCCGATCTTAGTTTTGGCTAAAGGTCACACATACAGACGATCCAGTCAGAATCGGACTCAGTAGTAATGAATTGCAAGAAAGCTTGTTAACCATTACGTTATCAGAAGGTGTCCAAAAGTTGTCGAAAATATAATTAGAGAGAGCTGAGTGCAATCTGGATTCGTTCAATACTATTCAAGATTTGAGATTAAATAGGTAAATAAACAAGGAAAATGTGTGAAAATGATGATACTCTATAAAAGGTGTTTATCAATGAGATTCCACGAATGAGATAAGCATGTGTCGAACTTCTATGCTCTTTTGCATCGGCTTTGGTAAATTTTTGTGCATCTTTGTGCGTGTATGTGCACATGCACGCACGTGTATGTGTGTGTGTGTGTGTGCGTACATATGTGTGTGCCATATGTGTGTTTATTTGCACGCGTTGACGTGGGAAATCATTTTGAGGCCGAGTTGTTTACTTCACCCAATTGTCGGCGAATCAAAGCGAATGGGACACGCATGTGTCAGAGTTCGATAAAGACTTTAACCCTAAATGGCGGACAACAGCCATTCCATTCTTTTGTTGATATCAAGCCAGCTTTCCCGTTCGAGGCATCTTTAGGTTTAGATCTGAACAATCAATTCTTTCCAACACCCTCAGGATTCAGCACGGTAACGAAAAATATATCTCCCACGTTCTTTTCCCTTTCTAACGAAGTTCGCTCACCGTTGCAAACAAAAGAAATTTTAAATGTCATCACTTGAATAAACATAATTGGATATCTATCTATCTATCTATCTATCTATCTATCATATTCTGCTCATATATATGCCATTTCATATATGACATTTCGCCATTTTAATGGTTGCGCTCGTGGTGTACTGGTTACTAGCATAGGAAATGGATGAGGCTGTTAGTATTTCACATGGTAATTATACCCTTGGGAAAGGTATGAATCCAACAATTCTCCCTCCATCTATGGGCAAATTGATAGGCAGACTAGGCTCTTTAAATCTTGGTATGACAACCTATCAAGGAGAAGAAAAACTTTGCTTTAAAATTGACTTGGTGTTACATCCTATTCATACAGAGGCTTTGGGTAAATTCATACATCTACCATTTCGTTAATAATTCGTCTGCCTCTTCCATTTCAGATATAAATCCGATAATGTCATTTAATATATTTACCTTGGTCTTTGTAGATATACTTACCACTTTCTCTGTGTGTGTGTGTATTTGCCAAAACTCTTCTGTTACCGGTAAATGTGACACAAGGTCAATTTTTAAGCGGAGTATTGCTGACTTTCTTCTCGTAGACAGGTTGCCTTGGCAAGATTAATGAAATCGGTCTGCTCTATTAATTTTCGTTTGCTGGAGAGAAAATAGATGAATCCACGCAAATTCCAAGGGCATTAGCGCGAAGTGAATCCTAAACAGCTTCGTTCAGGATGTTAACTCAAGTAGCCGATTCCATTTCTTATGACACTGTTATACAATACACGAGGCTCAGATGAAAAGTTCATGGGCTGACCAAGATACTCTCATGGAATGTGGAATGTGACCAAATAAGGTTTATTTTTCGATTTAGTAACCTTTGTGGTTTACATATTTCTTTCACCGGCGTTGCAGTACTTGGATCCCATTGGCCAATTACGTCATCCACAGCAGATATGACGTCATCATATTAACTTTTCAGCCAATGAACATTTTAGACTACCCGCATATATAGATGCATGCACGTATTTATCAAAATCCGCTCCGGACAGGATATGACACATTGTTAATTTTTGAACTGAATAAAGCTGGTTTGAGATCAGAGTTTTTCTTCTCCTAGACTGGTAGCTGTAAAGACTAAACAATTCAGTCTAGCCTACTATCAACCAATAGCTTGTGGGGAAATAGATGAACTCATGCCTTTTCTTGGGGCATTGGCACGAAATAAGACAAAAGAGATTCGCAACTTATATCGGTAGAATTATATGAGAGATCAAAAATCTATGGTTGCAATTAAAAGTGTTAAATTTGTCAAATAATTGTCTCTGGGTCTCTTTGGAAAACATGAGCTGTCGACAGCCTTAATTTTTAGGGCAACCCGGCGTTCACGCCCGGTGGATAGTAATGAGTTGATCTGGTTCTCGAAAGACTCTTCCTCTGACATTACCTGAATAGTAGGGTTAAGTTTATCGCCTGGCGCGCGAGGCGTCCTGACAGTGGAATGCCGTGGCGATCAAACATTTTTATGACAACCATGCATAAGTCTTGAGTCTTGTGTTGCCCGTACGTTAAAATGATCTTGTCCCAAATCTAGCCTCGCAGGAAGTCGGATAAATCTTTGGATCCCTTTTGTTCATTTTGGTCTCTTTCTGGCCATGAAACTCACATGTTACTAAGCATTCATCCTGCACACTTGGCCGATTGTTTCTAAATTTTACTGTATTTACTAAGTACAACGCCAGAAATATGAGGCAATCCAGTGAAAATCGAACTCACTAACAATGATAGCTAAACTAACACGCTTATCATTGCTACTTAGGAGGCGTTAATGCTGGCGACAGTAGTCGAGGGGACCCGAGGGCTCCCTTTTCAAAAGTTACTACACTGAAGTGTAGAGGAGAGTGCTGCTACTCCTTTCACATGATTGCTCCATTTTACCCTCGATCCACAACTTATAATGCTGAGTGTTGAGAAAGGAGGCACCAAGTACCATTTTTCGAGTCTTTAGTGTGACTCGACTAGGGATTGAACCCGGTCTCCTAGGCCTTTGGCGAAGGCGTACTATGACGTTAATTGCAATACCCATTGTTGTGTTAATATGAGACAAGTCTATTCGCTTTCTGTAACATTGTAGGCCTTTGCAAAATTATCCCTGAGAGTTTGACGAAGACAAGAAGCGCAGACGAACGAGGTTGTTTGTCATTTGATTCCGGTGAGAAAAGAACAGACAAAAACACACGTGTTAATTTACGTTTAATGATACGTTAATTATACAAACCGGCCATCTCTATGAACTACCACACCGTCTTTCAGCACATTAGAACAGCAAGTTGCTAAAGTATTGAATAGCTTTTGCGCGTTTCCTGGCTGTTTTAAGCTCGTTACCCGAAAATAATGAAAAAATATACAAGTTTAAATCCCTTGTAGATTTTATGAAAGAAAATGGTCTCACACTAAAAAAAAACATGACAAAAAGCAAAAGATATCACGTAGAATCTATTACGCATGCATACTATGCAAATGATCAAGCACTTCTAGCTAATACAACCGTATAAGCCAAATTCCTGTTGCGTAGCAAAGAACAGGGTGCAAGAGACTTTGGCACCTACGTGAACTCAGATAAATTAAAATTCATATAAAAGTATTTCGTAATTTGTTTGAAGCATTGCATAGATCATTTTATTTTATTGTATTATATTAATTTAGACGGCTATTGAAATGCAAAATGATAATTATTTGAGTCTAATTAATTTCAAAGTAAACCCTTCATTTTCAGAGACTTAAAAAAAAAATGAACACGATTTTGGATGTTCATTTAAAAAAAAAAATCTCTGACCATGAAGTTTTTACTTTGAAATTATTCACACTCAAATAATTATCATTTTGCATTGCGATTGCCCATTAAATTAATACAATACAATAGAATAAGATAAAATTCATATGTTTTAAACAAAACGGAGTCAACTCCATATTAGACTGCAAGCCTCTGAAATCAGTAGACAAATTCATATACCTCTGTAGCAAAAACACATCAACTGAAAGTGATCTCAAAATACGCAAAGAAAAGATATGGACTGATATCGAAAGGTTACGGATCATTTAGAAATATGATCTCTTCGATATATTAAAACGGGAATTCTTCCAAGATGTTGTTGTATTAGTACTACTGTATGGTTGTATCAGCTGGACTCGAACGAAACGATTAGAGAAAAAGCTATATGAGAACTACATAATGTTATCTGCAGATTTGAACAAATCCCAGATGCAGCACCCTACAAAACAGCAACTGTACAGCCACTCGCCTCAAACAAACCATCCAATAAGACGAGCAAGATATATCGGGTACTGCTGGTGAAGCAGGGTCAAACTCATGAGCAACGTTCTCCCATGGAATTCCACACATGGCTGTATTAGTGCTGGCCGACCTGCAAGATCTTGTGTACATTAGCTCTGTGCGGACACTGGATGAAGTCTAAAGGATCTACCAAGATAGATAATTGGTAGGGATGGATGGTGAGAGTTCACTTTTTATGTTTACTAAATCTCATTTAAATATAGGAAGAGAAAATATTTCAAGCCTTTAAATGTACCTGAAGTGAAGGCAATAATTAGGAAAAGCAGAAAGTTTAATTTCCCACCTGATTAGAATTACTTCAGTTAGTTCCTTATTAAAAAGGCGATCTAATAACAAGAAATAAATCTGTACCCAATAGAAAGATATAAGTTTGAGTAATGCAAACACGAAAAAAAAATACCCTTCCACTTATATTGTAATTAGTTCTAAGAGGATACAGAAATGGTGTAATGGTTAACGTGCTGGGCTGCTAAATCGTTGTAAGCGAACTCAAGTCGCGTTATTTCGTTCTCTGTCGGATTAATACCTTTGAGGTGGCCCAGTCGGAGGCAGATGATTCAAGTGTATTGGATATATGACACTAAAGAATCTGATGGTGAGGCTTTAGTAACGCCGGTGCTTTGGGGAATGTGGGGTACTCCTTTATTGTCATTGCTTCAAGGTCCAGTCTGGTTCGGAGTGGTAGCACCTGATAGGGTCCTGTCTATGGGTCGAATAGAACTAAACTGTGTGCTTACGCGAAACTGAATTGTTTAAAACTGGAGTATTTTGATATTTAAACTGCTTACTTATGCTAAACAGAATTGTTTGAAATAGAACTGTTTTTACTTTTAACTATGTGTAAATAAATGATTGACGTTTAACTGAATTGTTCGTGATACATGGCAATACTTGGAACTATTCAACTTTGTTGACTAAACTGAATAGTTTGAAACAGAACTGTTTATATGTATATAAATGTATTTGGCATTAAGTAGCCTACAATGGTTGCGATGCCATAAAACAAAACCAAACTAAAACAAATTTTTTATCAAAATGACTTGATTCAGTATTAAAGGAGCCGAAAAAGGTTGATATGCTTTAAAACAAAACAACCAGCCAACCAGTATCATTGAGAATAGGAATTACCTTTTCCTCTAATGTTGTATAGCAATTAAGAGTATATGTTATGTATAGAGTTATATAAATATCTTTTTACTCGGCCGATCGGACAGCGCGAATCGTCTCACTTCATTTCGTTCTTCGGTTATATTGTCGGTCATCTCGTGATGCCATCTTTGTTCTTGTTCATTGTCTTCTGTCGTCATCTCCCGTTGTTCTAAGTTCTCTGCCAGGGTGAGGAATAACAATACAACTACATTTTCATGTGGGACTAAACGAGATATAAGATAAGAGGAGAGGTGGAGCATTTTAATCGCTTTGGTCGAGCATTTCTCACTAAGTGATAGACTTATTCTTAAATTCTAGAATCATCAGATAACGCGTTCTTTTCGTCCATTTAGAATTGCTTTCACAAAATGACCTCGGGTTCATCAAACGCCAATCAAACCAAATGACCCAATGATTTTTCCACGAATTTAACGACCCAAAACTTAACTTGAATGCTACATTGCATGTCACTAATATATTTCATCCATCCCTTATGTAAGACAAGATACGGATTAAATAGTACCATGACTATTCTAAATAACCCACCAAGGTTGATATGCCATTAAGCATCCATCTATTATGTAACACAAAGTATGGATTAAATAGTACCACTACTGTTCTAAATAACCCACCAAGGTTGATATGCCATCAAATAAAGAAAACAAAACAAACTATAGATCACAATCGATGAATAAATTATAAATAAGAAAATTAAAACAAGGGTTTAAAAATTCCGTATGTTATCAGCAGTGTGTCCTGGAAAATATGCAGAGAAAAAAATACTGTTATGATCTTGTAAGTAGAATTATAATAATTTTAATTTGTATTATTAAGCTATTTATGTTAATGTTATTTTTTAAGATTTATAATTAGTGATAAATTAAAACGGAATAAAATACGCATATTTACAGCAAGTAAAAAATACCGAAAAAACGCTATGGTTCTCTTTCTCTTTTATTAAATCAGTAGCTGCTGCTGATTTTGAACGTTGAGCGATTTTCAGACAAAAGTCTTTCCCCAAATTCATTCCATATTTTATCTTGAAGTTTCATATCATTGTACGAGGTGTGTCAGAAAAATAACGGGACTGATGTCACAATTTATTTGAATTCCACACAACAAACTATATAGTTTCTCCTTCAAAGTTATCATCCTTGAGTCTAATGCACTTTCCCATTATTGTCTGCTACGCTTCTTTGAACTGTTGGAAGGATTCTTCTCGTATGCCCCTCAACTCCGTTGTCACGGTCCATTTGATCGCCTCTACGTCTTTAAAACGGGTCCTTTTGATGATCTCCTTTAACTAAGGGAAAAGAAAATGTGACATGGAGCAAGATCAAGTGAATAGGGAGGTTGTTCCGGTACAACGATGTTCCTCTCACCCTGGAACTGCCATCTACTCAGCCCACCCAATCGTGTTAATTTTCAGACATGTCCAAATCTTCAGTGACTGTCTTCCAAACACTGTCAATATTGACTGTATAAATGGGTCACCGAGTGTGGTTAGCTAAGATTAGCATAGAATAACATCAGCTGCGTAGAAGACCACTATCCTTCCCACGCCATAAAACATCGGGGCCTTGTACTCTATTGTAAATGGAAGTACTCATTGGGGACGAATAATGTTCGGTCAAGATGAATGGATTTATTTGTTGCAGATAGGTGCGACATTTGCAATATCGTTCTATCTTTAAAAGACTGTCCTTTTTCATGTCCAGCTGACTCGCAATCGTTCGAACACCATCTATCTTACTTACTCGACGTTAAACTCAGTCCTGATTGTTGAAGGCCTCCCGCTTCTAAAATCATCTTTCAGCTTCTTGCGTCCTCTTTAAACCTCTTGTGCCACGTGTGCGTGATATGATGTTATCTCTATACACTTACTGAAACATTTTGACTGCTTTCGAAAGAGTTTTCGCCAACCGTATCAAGAAGTTCAAGTTTATTCGTTCCTCAGTGCCTGTAGCTGAAGGATCTGGAAAAGAGGAGGTGTAAACAAAAGCATGAGAAAAAATGCTATGCTAGCAGAAAGCTAAGATTAGAGTTATGTCCTCCCAAGCAATCATGTTAGATGATAACAAAATCCGTTTCTATTACACTTACTTTCGGACTAATACTCTTGGGCAAGGTATTAAACTTCCTTTTCTTCTCCAGCTATGGGTTACATAGTTTCACTGCTGTTCTTTTACAACAATGGCTTTGATATTAAATAACCCGCGAAGGATGATTTGCCATTAACAAAGAAACCAATCAAAGCAAACAATTTGCATATTCTTCTTTCAACTAATACATCCACTCCAATTACTTTTAAAGATAGTCCTCGTATTGTGGAAAGAGATTACTGCAAATTGCATTTTGTGTATCAGAGGTGCATATTTTACTAGGCAATTTTCATTACAATGTGTATAAATTCATTGGGTTTACCTAAAGTGCTTCATGATACAACAGAAATAATGAACACGTTGACTTTAATGAACAAAACTATTACTTTTGTACAGACTATTTTTTATTGTGTACCTTGCTTCTTTATATATCTATATATATATGGGGGGGGGAGTATTCAACTGCATCCCATCGATTCTAGCGAGTGACAAATGGACATTTTACAACAGGGGGGTCTATCATGAGCTTAGTCAATAATAGCCTCCTACCCACTTGTAGCGAATATTGCGACGTCCAAGCTCACTGGGCTTTTATTTTTTGCCTAATGAGTAGAGTGTTCGCCAATGGGACCGGGGTTCAATCCCAGGTCGGGTCATACCAAAGACTCAAAAATGGTACTTGATGCCGCCATGCTTAACACTCAGCACTATAAGGTAAGGATCAAGTGTAAAGTAGAACAATCCAGGGAATGGAGTAGCGCCTTCCCCTACACCTCGGTATGGTAGCTATCAATAAGGGAGCCTTCGGGTCGACTTTACTTTTACTTACATCGTCATTTCCAAAGACCCATAAAGAGATGAAAACTTCATTTCAATCTCAACTTAAGTAACGGAAGTGTGTGCGTGTGTGTGCGTGCACGCGCGCGGTTGGGTCGATTTGTTTAACGGCATATCAACTCCTTATAAATTATTTAGTGCCCATATTTTTAAATATATTTGTAATTAAACCATATCCTAAGAAAAAAAGAAAATAAAGAAAACAGAAAAAAAAACAACAAAAAAAACAACAACAAAGCAACAATTCAATAGCACATTGATTCATTCTAAGCGTTTGATTGTAAAGTAATTGTTCCTATTTAATAATAATCTCTTTTCACACAGTTATATGGCTTTAAGTATTTCATAAGGATTCATAAATAGGAAATGAATTGGTGCTTTGACTCCTGATAAGAGTTGATCTGGGAGTAATGGCAATGAAAGATTACTTTACATTCCACGGAGCTACAACACTGGATATAGTTTAGTGTCCTATCGAGAACACCCTTTTTTAGGTGGTGGGGGATCAGACCACGCCGTCAGCAGATTCTCATGGATGAGACCGTAACAGTTCCTACCACTTCGAGTTGGAGCAGACTTAGGAGGCAGTGGGTGAGCTTCACTCTCCACAGCTTCAGCACTGGAGCCTCCTCACCGGATGTAGTGTAGTTTCATACCTTGGGCACACCTTTTAGTAAAAGTATCTTTTAGGGCCTCACGGCTGGGGTGTGTGTGGGATTATGTCAGTACTAACTTCTTATTTTGGGGATATGCGATTATCGCAATGGAATCGGTGACATCAGTATAAATCCTGAACGCAGCTATTTGCATTTCATTTAGCACTAATGCTTTTTGGAAAAAGTAAGAATCCTTCTCTTTAACTAACAGTAAATCTTAGAGTATACTGATATTTTTTTAGCCTTAGTTCGGCAACCAGTCTAGGAGAATAAAAGCTCTTAATTCAAACTAACTGTATTCCTTTTTAAACTTGATCTAGTGTCGCATCCTGTTCGTATTAAATGAGTGGGTAAATATAAACTTTTTAGGCTCCTCCAAGAATGTCATATACCTGATTATCAATAGTATTTAGTTCCATAAAAAATGGCGCGCACCATCCATATCGAACAAATGTAAAGATAAATGAATAAATAAAAATCGATTGAATTACTTAGGAGATCTAACCGATTCCCCTACGGCCTGGACGCCCTGGCGGAACAGATGTTCCCTAAATTCAATAAAAAATATATATCAGTAATCTTTTGTATTAAGGGTAACGGGAAGACCAGCCTCGTTTTCACATATATTCAGTAGGATTTATTTTATTGACATTTTATTGTTAAAAAATGGCAGCTTGCTATGCCGTCATCTGCATCTATGATTACCGAGTGTCAGACAAATATGTCCGAAAATAAAATTCAATGCTATCTTAAATAATACCCAGATAATTGAAACTGAAAGGAATTTCACTTTAGACTAACAAGTGTTTGAATCTGATATTGACAGGAGAAATTAATTAAAAATTAATTACAAGTTAATTACGAGAGTTTGCAGTTAAGTTATATTCAACATAGGTGAGCTCTTCTTTCGCGCATGTGAAAAGGAAAAGCTTCGGACTATACGTCATAGCTATTCATATTTCACATGTATGCAGGCATAAATACTTAATTGGACTGGAAGTCGTGCATCTTCTCATTAGAAGAATATTGCTATTTCAACGATTCAATAACAAATAAAGAAAATGGGTTCGAGTTGAATACTTTCAAGTGTTGAACAGGAAAAACAAAAAGTTGACAGGCTAAGATAAAAAGAAATGCTATTTACTATGTTTTGCATTCTGTTTCGAAGTGTTGGTACTTATCAGAGTCTTATCTAATGTTCAAATATATCAAATTGAAAATCATTTGTATTGAATAGGAATACGTGAAACTGTAACTGTTTGTAAATAAGTGATTATTATTATCAAATAGAATTATTAATGTTGGACAGGAATATTTGAAACCACTTAACTGTATGCAAATTATTTGTATAAAGAATACTTGAAACCATATAACTGTGTAACAATTGATATTTTTATATAGGAATCGTAACTTTAAAACATAATTGTGTATAAATTATTAGTATTAGTATTAGTATTACTTGATATATTGAATTGCGTATGAATTAGTGTTAAAAAATAGGAATATTTGAAATCATTAAACTGTGCGTAAATCATTTGTAGTTGATAGTCATTAATATCATATCACTGAAAAATATTTTTGATAAGAGTAATTGATATATAACTGTCTGTCCGACAAGTCTCAGATTGTTAACTGTACCAGCAGTTACGAACTGACCAGTCTCTTCCCAACTTAAAGTCTGTGACCTGACAAGAACTGACGATTCAAGCGTGACTTTGTCCGAAGTCAGATTTAATTCAGTTGTGTTTAGTTACGTATATAGGTTTTAGATTATATACAGTACTTGTTATTTCTAAACAGTCACTCATCTAACTCATAAGCGGGCTCATCGTTGCTCAACTTCACTGTTCTGGCGGAAAGCGGTGCTATGTTTCTGGGGTTCTGACATCATTTATTCTAATTCACATTATTACTATTTAGTCATGAACATATTCCTCTCACTTTAGTCTTGATTAAATAAATGCTTCAAAGATTTTTTGATAACTTGAACTTGTTAAAACTGTTGACCTGGACGCCTCACGTGATGTAAAGGCTATTTGATCGTTGTTAACACATCTGATTTTGATCAAGAATCTTATATATCTGGCCTTGTTCTAAACTAAACTAAGCAAAGTAAATAAAAACTAATACTGCATACATTGGTATAAGTTATTGACTATAATTTGTAAACGACTACATAGACAATACGGCATATCGAGGAAACGAATATAAAAAAAAAAATGGAAGACTAAAGATATTTCTCGAAAACAAACGAGAAAATTTCATTATTTTTCCTTCTTTCATAACGAGTAGTCTTTGGTTCAGTGAAATAAAATTTCATCTTCGAAATAGCTGTCCTTATTGAGGTGAATATCAGTTTAATTCTTCGCATTGCCTTCCTTTTGTTTATATATATATATATATATATATATATATATATATATATATATATATATATATATATATATTTGTGTGTGTGTCTGTGATAAAATAGATGATGACTTGTTCGAAAAAATAAATCCGAACGAATGCAATGAATATTTAAAATGCTTAATACGTACGTAAAGAACCTAATAAAAATCAGAAACTTACTAACAGGGTTTAACCAATAGGATCATCAGGTACACTTTGATAGAAAAATTATTGGGATAAACGAATAAATACATATAAGAACAATGCAGAATTAATATAGATGGGAATACAGCATATATACATATATGTGTGCGCGCGCACATACGTGTCTGTGTAAAAGTTGGTTTAGTATAACGGATGCTGGCCTAAGCTAGTTGACTTTTACTATCATGTTGGGAGTTCGAGTCTCGCTTGATACCAAGTATTTGTGGGTTAAGGCCAGACTGAAGTAAGGTTACTAAATAAATAAAAGGTGGGATGTACTTAGCCATGAGAGATCGTAATTTAGGAAGCAAATCTCGCATCTTAATTAGCCCAGTCGGTTTTGGCTGTAGAATCTCTGCCGAGGGGTAAGACTCCACCTCAACGAGTATCCTGATAATGACACTAAACAATCTGATGGTGAAATTTTAGTAATGCTGGAGCTTTGGGGAATGCGGTATACTCCTTCATTGCCATCGCTCCCAGGTTCCCTCTGACCCGGAGTGGTAGCACCTGATTGGGTCCTATCTATAGGACAAATAGAACTAAACTGTGTACTTATGCTAAACTGAATTGTTTGAAATAGAACTGTTTTTAACATTTAACTGAGTGTAAAAAAAACTAAACTTATACTAAACTGAATTGCTTGAATAAGAATTGTTTGACTAAACTGAATTGCTTGAAATAGAAATGTTTTTGACAATTAAACTGTGTACTTATGCTTAACTGGATTGTTTGAAATAGAACTGTTTATTTGTATAAAAAAGGATTTGGCATTAAATAACCGGCAAAGGTTGATATACCATAAAACCCAAACGATCAAATTGCATATTGATAATATTGAAGAGAGTTTGATCCCCACAGGGTGTCCCATATTTATATGCTTGGTAAATAGTCATCTGAACACGGATTGTAGAAATAAGTTCGGTAAAACAAAGATGCCGGAAGCTGTTTTGTCGATTGGCGACAACAGTTGATCAGAAACCGAATTTTCATTCAACAGATCTTTTATATTTTGTATTTAATTTTCTAATTTTTATTTCTTCTTTTTTCCGAATCATCGTATCATTTCAAAAATCTTCTTGGAAAAGCATTTAAATTTTCCTTGTAACAGGAGAGGATAAGGGATTTAATACATTTTCTAAGAGTATTTGTACGAAAGTGAACGTAATAGAATAACTGGAATTCGAACTTGTTTACTTCGATGTAACAATTCAGCACGTTAGCCAACACAGTATGGTAATCTTTTTCCAATACATGTATTGAAGAGAAAGAAAACTTGATTTTTTTTATATGTTTATCATTACATTTCGCTCTCTTTTAAGTTTTATCAGATAATGATTATGAAAAAAAAAACAGGAAAAAATATATTGGAGAACGTTTTAACTGTAATGGTAACGTAATTACGTATGTTGATCGCCATGAAACTTTAAAAGGTGTAAAGAAAAAAAACCTTCGAAAGTGTGCTTATTTCAATTATCTAAGCTATATGTCAATTAATTAAAGAATTTTAAATTATTACTCTTGTTTGTGATGTGGAAAACAAAATTGGGAAGAAAAACAACTCTATGGACGTTTTAAACGGCTAACAAGTAACATCTCACACGAGAAAACGTGGACGTTGCTAAGGAAGGGAAACCTTAAGAGAGAAACTGAATCTCTTATAATAGCAGCACAAAACAACGCCATAAGGACTAACAAAACGATCAATCACACGATAAGCGAATGCAGCAAATTTGCACAGAAAGAGTTTCAGACTAGAAACGACCGTGTGGGAATTGTGCAAGAGATTTAAATTTGACTATACGAACAAATGGTATATGTACCACCCAGAATCTGTCTTTTTAATGAATTTCCGTTGAGAAGTCGGGACATTTTTCGCTTTTCCTCTATTATTAAACGTAGCCATTCTGTTCTCCCCATTCTTTTCCATCGAATTTTCTTTAACCCTGACTTTTCTAATCCAATGTAGAAATAGTGTCATTATAATTTTACGTGAGGTTTATTTACCGTATATTTTGATGTTTGCACCACTCTAAATCATTTAAAGTCCCTGTGGTGTCGTGGCTAATGTGCTAAACTACGACTTCGTAGTAAGCGTGTTCAAATTACACTCTGACATTCACTTTCTGACGAATACCTTTGGGAAAGGCAAGAAAGTCCTTATTCCTCTTGCTATGGATTAAACAGTAACACAACTGTTCTTCTCCAAAGATGCAAAAGGTATTAAATAACCCAATAAGGTTGATATGCCATTAAACAAAGAACTGAATTGAACGGAAGTAGCCATTTTATTTCTCTTATATAGCTCTTCTTGATATTTTAACTTATTTATTGCCCCGGAATGAATAAAAGTCTCAAATTTCTCTTAACCTTCTGCTCTTATCACGACTCATTGGCCTTGCGGGTAGAGTGTTCGCCAATGGGCCGGGAGACCTGGGTTCAATCCCAAGTCGCATCATACCAAAGACTTTAAAAATGGTATCTGATTCATCCTTGCTTAACACTCAGCAATATAAGGTACGTATCAAGGGTAAAGTGGAGCAATCCAGGGAAATAAGTAGCGCCCTCCCCTACACCTCGGCGTAGTAGCTATTGAAAAGGGAGCCTTCTGGTCGCCTTCGACTACGGTCGCTAACTTTACTTACTTTCTGTTCTTATATTTTGTGCTTATAATTATATATATGCCGGCATATAAGCCAATACACTCATTCTTAAGCTGTGTAAATAATTGGTTAATTCTTTTAACTTGTTGAAAAAATATCTCATATATCAGTAGAAATATTTGATATGCACTGCTTTATACAGAACGTATAGTTATTAACTTAGCTAAATCAGGCACAAGGTCCTCAGCATAGGTTACAATATGAGGATCGAAGACTGTTGTAATAAGCGTTCGCAAGAGTAGATCACTGCGATCACATGGGCAGGTAAGATAGTTATAAAAGAGTATTTTACGCACTCTTCTCCGTCAAACATTGTGCCATGCTTGTGATGAGATATTTCATCAAATTATTGGTTAATGAATAAAGTCTAAGGAGACACTTCTCCTGAGACTTTGTTCATCAGCCAATAATTCATAATTCTTCAGTGGATGTAAGAGCCTAAGGTAAAAATTGAATTCAAGTTTATGCTACACGTACTCGTAATACAAACCACAATATATATATATATATATATATATATATATATATATAGTCTTAGCTATCAAAACTGAACTAAAAACTGATTTTCAAAAGCAGAGTTAAAAATGAATTCTTTAAAAACAAACTTGTGAGTTCCATTTCTTCGTGCAAAGCCCAGGATCCACATCTATCAAGAATATGTCACAAGGTCAAATATCTCGACAAACTGTCTTGTCTCTAACTTACCAAAATAGGTAATGTATAAACTATGAATGGATGAATATTAGATCAACTACTCTCCCATTATATTTGTATGTGGTAGAAATTTAAAAGTTTAATCTATCTGTATACAAATGGGCACTTTGAATTGTGCAATAGTTAGCAAACTGGGCTCGCAGACCATTTTTAGTAAATACAATTCTCAGTCTATATTTCTGGTCTCGGGCCAGACTTAGGATTAATAAATGAGCAAATAGTTTTACAATAAAGACAACCCAAATTTTACAGGAACTTTAGCAGTGCACACATACGAAATGTAGTACGGACCCTTGCCGTTAACATACGTAAGTTGTACCTATTGTGAGCATGTTATATATATATATATATATATTCCTAAGGGGACTGTTTTAAAGGAGACTGTAGATCTAGGTGTTAGGGTAAATATTTTTTCACCCGCGAATTCCTGAATTTTGGGGTAGACCCTCTTGTGTGTTTAAGCATATATATGCGTCAAAACACGCACAAACACAGACGCGCACGCGCGCATGCGCGCGCGCACACACACACACACACACATATATTCATATATATATATATATATATATATATATATATATATATATATATATATTCTGTCTACTTCCCTTCATTTATCTACGCGCTGTCAGTTGAAGTACAGACATTAAGATACTAAGGTTCTCTCTCTTTTTCTTTTTTTCTTTCTTTCTTTCTTTTCATTTCTGCGATTGCTTTTTCAAAAATTGCATTTTTGGGTTTTTTTTCCTTTCCGTCTATACACATTTTTCTATTTAACAAATTGGCCCATTGGCAGCTGACGGTAGAAGATTACAGCTTCATCTCCTTCTTTTCTCCAAGTCAAAACTACCCCACACGCTTTAGGCGCATATATCCACATGTGCACAAAAAGAGAGGTGGGGACCGGATATATTTAAGATAAAAAAAATAGATAAATGAATAAATATCTTGATAATAAACAGTATATAGCCAGACAAAACACAAGTATTCAGTTTTTTAAGCGTAAAAAAAATATGCCTTTGAGTTCAACGTCTGGGAGTCCGTGAACCTGTGAAGTCCTCTTATCTTCCCTTCCTGTTTCTTTCGTGAGTTTTGATGCTCCTCGCCCTATTTCTCTCTCTCTCTCTCTCTCTCTCTCTCTCTCTCTTATTGTCGTTTTATTTTTCTTTTGGGGTGTCTCTCCCTATCATTTTTCATCACTTCAGTTCATTTGTTAGGTTTTATCTACCTCACCGTCTGATTATGTTAAAATGTGTCCGCTGCATCTCCCGGCGAAAACACTTCTCTACATCTCTGTCATTCTCTCTTTTCTTCATTTTCTCTCCTTTCTTCATTTTCTCTCCTCCGCATTTCTCTCTCTTTGAATAATATTGATTTTCTCTTTATTTCCCTTTCTCTCTCTCTGTCTCTGTCTCTGTCTCTCTCTGTCTTTTTCGGTTCATTTTTTTTCTCTCTTTCTCTTCCCTCGCTCTTTCTCTCAAGTGTTCTCTCTTGGTCCTGCTCCACCTCTCACTCTCTCTCTCTCTTTCTTTGAATATTAATTTTCTCTTTCTTTCACTTTCTCTTTGTTAACTTTCTCTCTCCTCCTCCTCTCTCTCTCTCTTTCTCTCTTTGTCCTTTTCTCTTTTGGTCTCTCTCTCTCTTGCTTCGCTCGTCGTTTTCATTCTTGTTCTCTTCTTTCATTTATCAATTCTTTATCTGCATCGTGCCAATATTTATCGATTGTAATCCTTCAGCAAATATTTATTTTCTCTATCTTTCACTTTGTCCGTCTGCCTGTCTCTCTCTCTCTCTTACTCTCTGTCTCTGTCGCTCTCTCTCTATATATAGGTGTGTGTGTGTGTATGTGTGTGTGTGTGTGTACGTGTGTGTGAGATTGTGAATGTGTAGTTTTCAACACTGAAGTTCCAGTAGATTTGGGAAATATTAATGTTCAAATATTTGAAACCGAAATTAGATATGATCTGTATTTACCTAATCCCTCCGATATGGGCAGGATGACACACAATATCAAGCTTTAAATAAATTACAGCTAATATGAATTAAGTTTTAACTTTTTTTTAAACTGGTTGCCTTACTAAACCGAAAGAGCCGAGTCTTCTGTACGATTTAGTCATAGATTGAGAGGGAACAAATGGATTGATACCTTTTCAAAGGATATTAGGAGGGAAATGCAATTTGCTACGTCCAAGATTTGAACTCGGGTGTCAATTCAAATCAAACGGGATCGTTTCTTTTTTTATTTTTTTCATCTTGAAAAAGAAATTGTCGTGATGAAACTCAGGTACTATGGCATGTATAATATATATATATATATATATATATAGTTTCTATACCTTTCTTCATATGCTCTGTCAGCCTTCACTACCTTGCCTCTATAAATTTGTTTTGCTTTGTTCTGAGTGGCAAAGATTTTTATGAGGCTGATATTCTTCCTGACGCCCGACCAACCTCTGAAGAGAAGATTTTAGTTTGAATCCTGAGTTTTTCTTCCTTTTAACCGGTCGCTATACCAAGGCTAGAGAACCTTACTGTTTATTCACAGTTTGTGAGACAATAGATTGATTGACACGAATGCAAAGTGAATTGCAGATAGTTCAAAATTTGAATTTGGCATGCTTAATCCATTTCCATAATTAGTACACACACACACACACACACACACACACACACATATATATATATATATATATATATATATACTTATCTGTAAATATATATTGTATTGTGTTTATATTCTAAGATGTGCTCAGATTTATAATTTTAAAAATTCATGTGAGGAGACAGTAAAAAGCAGAGATGCCCCTGGAGAAATAACAAACGAAATAATAATAACAACGACAAAATAAAGGATGAAAATAAATCAAAATATCAATCAAAAATAAATAAATAAATGAAAGACAAAATTCAAATAGAATATCTCAGGAAAACTAGAAAACTACTCGAGACAAAGCTCTCTAGAAGAAACCTTATCAAAGGAATAAATACTTGGGCTGTACACCTCGCTAGATACTCGGGACCCTTTCTGAAGTGGACCAGAGATGAACTTAGACAAATGGACCAAAAAACTAGAAAATTAATGACCATGCACAAGGCATTACATCCCAGAGGCAACGTTGACAGACTATATGTATCAAGAAAAGAAGGGGGAAGAAGACTTGCCAGCACCGAAGACAGCATTGACACATTGATACAACGACTCGAAGACTACATAGAAAAACACGAAAGAGGACTGATTCCGGCCATCAGAAATGATACTGACAACACGATAGATAACAGAATGACAATAACTAGGAAACAAAAAATGGGAAGGAAAACAACTCTATGGGCGTTTTAAGCGACGAATAAACAGCATCTCACACGACAAAACCTGGATATGGCTAAGAAAAGGAAACTTTAAGCGAGAAACAGAATCTCTCCTAATGGCAGCACAAAACAGCGCCATAAGAACCAATCATTTCAAGGCGAGGATAGATAAGACTCAACAAAATAGCAAATGTAGATTATACGGTGACAAAGATGAAACCATCAATCACATAATAAGCGAATGCAGCAAATTGGCATAGAAGGGGTACAAGGCTAGACACGACTGGGTGGGCAAGGTGATCCACTGAGAAATGTGTTAGAAATTTAAATTTGACCATACCAACAAGTGGTATATGCACAACCCAGCAACTGTCCTAGGAAATGACACGCACAAACTCCTATGGGATTATGACATACAAACGGATCACCTAATCTCGGCCAGAATACCAGACCTTATAATAATCAACAAAAAAAGAAAATTTGCAAAATTGTCGACTTTGCTGACCCGGCTGACTACAGAATAAAACTGAAATAATTTGAAAAGAGAGATAAGTACCTTGCCCTGCTAAAGAATTTAAAAAAACTATGGAACATGAATGTGACAATTATACCAATTGTGATTGGTGCTTTTGGCACGGTAACTCAAAGATTTTGAAAGTGCCTGTAGGATTTGGAAGTTGGCGGCCGAGTGGAGACCATCCAAACAACAGCATTATTGAAGACGGCCAGAATATTGAGAAGAGTGCTGGAGACTTGAGGAGACTTGCTGTCACTCAATCTCCAGTGAAAGACCATCAGCTAACGCTGATGTGAAAAACTCTAATGAATGAATAATAATAATAATAATAATGCCTCAAAACACTAGAAGATAATGAAGTAGACATAAGAGAGTATATAAGTTAAACAATCATAAAGACCGGTCTTCCCAGAATGCTTATCTTTCGCATCATGCAGAATATGAAAGAATACCCACCACGTGGGAGCGTTTTTGCCAGATGATCACATAAACGAGAAACTGACGGTCCCCAAGCACCACTGATTCTGTGTTTACACTATTTAAATCTTGATCTAAATGTGCTTTATCACCGATAGACAGCACCCTATCTTTAAGAATATTGCAAACAATCTAACTATATTATTAATATACCGATCCTAGAAAACTAATGGAGCATTCTAGCAATATTTAAACCTAATCTTTAACATAGACTAACACATGCAACTTACAAGCAACTAACACTAATGCAGGCAACTAGCAAGCAAATAATACTGACGTACGCAACTAACAAGCAACTAATCCTACACCAACACTCACAACTAACTAGTAACAAGCACAATTACACGCAACTAACAATTTACTATCACATGTAATTTCGACCACTCCGAAAGAACATCCATATCATCTAATTCTCCCACTGTAAGTTAATACAAATAAAAAATAGATAGGTCGATTGATTTTTAACAGCATATAAACCCGTTTAGAGTACTTTTATGCCTAAAAGTTCGGGAATCGTGTTCATTTTTACATTTCTGAGTAATTGTTTCTGAAGAGTTTTTTTTCCACTCACTCGAACAATAATTTTTAAAGATATATTTAAACCATACATCAGTTTTTGTTTTTTAAATGGCGTATCAACCGTCATGGATTATTCAGTGCTAAAGCCAAAAGAACAGTCGCAGTACTATTTAACCCATAGCAGGGATGATAAGGGGGCTCATACCTTTCCCAAGAGTATTAGTTTGAAAGTGAACGCGATAGCACGACTAGAGTTAGAACTTGCTCACTACGATGTCGCACACGAATACGTGAACTACAATACCATGTGAACTACCCCATAAAATACGGCCTTAACAGGTACTACCCAACCACATCATAGTGTTGGCTATATAGGGGTATGTATACTTCACAGATCTCCAGAAGTGGAGCCTCACCAATAGAAGCAGTGAAATATTATACATAGAACACCCCTTTTCGAAGAGGGTCTTACACTTTTGCTTGGTTACAGTCAGTGAAGAAAAAGTACAGTCCTAAACAATAAATTCAATTGTGTGTGTATGTGTGTATGTGTGTGTGTGTGTGTGTGTGTGATTAGTGTCAGTTGGTTGGTTATTTTTTACAGCTACTGAATGCCAAATCCTGTTTATAGATTTATATTAAATACAAAGGATTTATAAACGAATAGTTTGTAGGTTACAATCTTCAAACGAACAAGAGCTCATTTGTTTGCTCTCAGTTAAATGGTTTCAAGTATTGCTATCGAACACATGTAGTTTTATTTGCACACAGTTAAATGGTTTCCAATATTGTTATTTAACACTGGTAATTCTATTCAACATGAATGGTTACAAGTGTAGTAAACACAGTTCTATTTGATCCATAAACCGGCTCATTGGACTAGTGGGTAGAGTGTTCGCCAGTGGTCCAAGAGACCTAGGTTCAATCCCAAAGACTTTAAAAATGGTACTTGATACCTCCTTGCTTAACACTCAGCATTATAAGGTACGTATCAAGGGTAGAGTGGGGCAATCCAGGCAAAGGAGTAGCGCCCAGTAGCTATTGAAAAGGGAGCCTTCTGGTTACCCTCGACTACGTTCGACGACTTTACTTTATTTGATCCATAGATGGGACCCTAACAGGTATTATCACTCCGGGTCAGAATAGAGCTGGGAGCAATGGCAAAAAATGGGTACTCAGTATTCCCCAAAGCTCTAGAACTGGAGACTCACCATCAGATGGTTTAGTATCATATTCAAGACACCCCTCTGCAGAGATGCAGTTGTGGTATTCTTCAGCCTCAGCTTAATTGGTGTCGCATTATACAAGTGGGGACCATCCAGTGACTACTGAATTTATAATACTCGGAAATAGTCTGCAATAATTTCTTAGTGTCTACCTACTACTCCCCGTCGAAACGCCACACACACGGGAATTTAATTTACTTTTTCTTTTGGCCGTTACTTTTTTTTTGCTTTTTTTGGCTTTAGTTTAAAGAAGAATTATACCTGGGAGATTTAAATTTACCTCCAGTTTGACCACCCACACACACATACTTACACTCCCACATACTCTTTTTATCCTACATCCTTCCTCCCTTTTCACTTGAGATTTTCTTTTCTTTTCTCTTTTTTATCTGGACTTTTTTTTCTCTTTTTTGGCACAAGTGTTCCTTAACTCCAATGTCTCGAATATTTAACCTTCTTCTTTTCGATTCGGTTGTCTACACTTACTTTTTACACATACATATACATACAATTGACGTTTGCTATAGTGCAATATTTAGCGCGTTTGTCTAATAGAAAATTCGCTTGTACAGACAGTTCAAGTGGCCTTTGCTATTAAACAGACAATAGATATGTTGCGTACATTTATGATAATAAAGAAATACTTGACTATCTAAATTATCTTGTAAATATAAAATCTGTTTTAAACTAGGCTATATACAGAGTCTTTTAGAAAAAATAACTGAATTTCGTAACGTGATAACTTGACCAATTCTCGTTTGTGTGATTTCATATTTTAACTGTATATAGAGAAACAATTGGAAATTGTTTGTCTAATACTAAACGTTTTTTCCTTTTCAGGTATAAAAATGCATTTCAATAACATTAAAAAGATTAATGTTCTGTTGTTTCTAACTCGCTGTTAAAATTTGAGGTCAATTGAATGAAAATTGGTCAAGTTATTTGATAACGAAATCATATGAATTGTTCTGAAACACCCAGGACTTCTCAAATGATATATACTAAACTGCATTTGACGGTGATTCTCCCTTCAATTCTATTACTCCTGGCTCCACTCTGACCCGGAGTGGTAGCACCCGTTAGAGTTCTATCTACGTGTCAAATAGAACTGTTTATCCATTTAACTGCTTGCAAAGAAATGACTGATGTTTAATTGAAACATTAGTATTATATCGGATTACTTGAAACTATTTAACTGTGTGTAAATGAATGAATAATATTGAATCAAATTATTTGTGTTAGCGATATTTGGAACCATTTAACTGTGCGCAAATAAACTATTAGTGATAGATAGCAATACTTGAAACTATTTAACTCTGTGTAAACAAATGAGCTGTAGTTTGTTCAGAATGTTACTTACCAATTATTCACTAATAAATCGTATATATCTAATGTATATATGTGTTAATAGGATTTGGCATTAAACGACCTACAATGGTCGATATGCTATAAAACTCAACCAACCAACCACAAATGTTATTACATTATGGAAACAAAATGTATTAATATATACTGATTTTTCTCGTAACATTCTTTATATTTTGGTTTATCACGGTATATAAAGATCCTTTTTTTTTACCTTTAGAGCAAAACTATTTTTACGAAAATTTTCTTTGATTATCGTGGAAAATGCTATTTCTGTTTCGATATGATTTATTTTGGTATCCTTGAAACTTCCATACAATAATGTTACCAAAGTTACTCAGCCCAGTCGGCTATGGCTGGAGAATATTCAGACTGAATCTTTGGAGAGGTGAGAGACCTTGCTCCTGGATATGACTCTAAACCATCTAATGGTGAGGCTCTAGTCCTGAAGCTTTGGGGAATGTTGAATACCTCTTTATTGCAATTACTGTCAAGTCTTATCTGACCCGGAATGGTAGAACCTTTTAGGGTCCCATCTATGGGTCAAATAGAACTGTCCAATTGGAATTATTATTAACATTAAATGGAATTATTAGAGTTAAATAGCAATACTTGTAACTATTTAACTGTTTGCAAACAAAGGATGAGAATGAAGTTAGATAGGAATACTTGATAAATAGAATTATTAATGTTAAATAGCAATGCTTGAAATCGTTCAGCTGTGTGCAACCTATGAATAGCAATACTTAAAACCATTGAAATATGTGTAAACAAATAAGCATTGGCTCATTTAAAAATGTTTTTTCTTATCGACAAACTATTAGTTTACAAATCATATATATATATATATATATATATATATATATATATGACTGGACATTAAATAACTTACAATATTGCTATGTCATAAAACTTAACTAACCGGCCTACCAACCAAAGTTACAATAGTATTGATTAATTTTTCCCAATGGATTGTATTAATTTAGTTTCCATGGAGAAATAGCATTATTTTAATTTCTCGTACAAAGAGCATTACTGTAAGTTTTCTATACAAATTGTATTTAATTTAAGATATTAAAGCAATACTAATCTTACAGGAAACAAAATACATTTTATAACGGAAAATTTAGAACAAATATCTCGAATATTTAACTGTCTCGGAAAGGTAACATTAATAGATTCAATTCAAGTCTCCAGAGAGAGAGAGAGAGAGAGAGAGAGAGAGAGAGAGAGAGAGAGAGAGAGAGAGAGAGAGAGAGAGAGAGAGAGTCCTACCACCTTTTTATTGACAAAATACCAATTTGGACCCGATATTTCCGTTTTTCTTACATCATGGTGGAACTGGCACTTCCTGTTGCTTAAATCTCAAGAACCAAATTGCAATATTGTGTCACATTCTTATCATTATCAGATCAAGACTGGTTCTGATAATCTCATTGGTGAGTAACTGACGGTCAACAAGCATTGTTGACAATGTGTATATCCTGATCTCAGATAATATATATATTCTCTATCACTGATATTGATCTCTCTTTATAAATATGGCAAACATCTGTATTAATTTATATATATATATCAATAATTATATTCTAGATATATTGATATATATTATCAATTATTAATATATGTACATGAAGAATTCATATCTATCTATCTATCTATCTATCTATATATATATATATATATATATATATATATATAGTATCTTCTAAAATTATATACCAGACACTTTTTAATAATTATCATCTGAACCAGAGATAACAAAATTTTATTATTTCTAGTAGAACTAAATACAATCAAAATGAATTTTATAACGAAGTTTTCATTACCAAAAATCTACGTATTGAAACTCTGCAGCCAAGAAGGAAATTACAGAAGTGTGTAAAGTATACTTATTTTGAGACTGCTAAATATTCATATATCTGCTTAATGACTTTCAATACTATAGAATTTGGAAATAAATAATTATTAATAAGATCTATTTTGATTGGATAATAATAGTTGACCAATGTCGTAAATGTCGCTTGTGAATTTTTGAATAAATGTTTGATTGATTGATTTTGACGGTATGTCAACCCGTCTATGGTTACTTTATTCCTTGAAGCAAGGGAAACGCATTGATTGTATATCTATATCTACATTTTTATGTAGTCGTTTTGTAAGAAAAAAATAGTATTAGCACTACTGACCCATAGTTGGGGTGGTTCTAAAACGCCTTTTGTTCACAGTTATTTGAAATCAAGTATTGCTATCTAATAAGGGTGAGACCTAATGGTGTCGTGGCTAACATGCTGGACTGTGACATCGTAATAAGCGAACTCAAACCCCAGTTGTGTTATTACGTTTATTTTGGGACTCATAGCTTTGGGAAAGACGTGAGCCCCTTTATCCCTTCAGCAATGGATTAAATACGACCACTACAAGGATGATTTTGGCATTAAATAATCCATGAAAAAAACAAACCAAAATAAGCGAATACAAATAATTTGCACACAGATGAATGATTTTAGCTATTCCTACCTAATACTTTTAATTATATGGGTTCAAGTAGTTATTTCTTTTTAATAATAGTCATTTGTTTTCACACATATATGCTTTCAAGTAACTAATAATTATCTTTAGTAAACAATTATAGCTTCAAGTACCTTCTTAATAAAAATAATCTACATTTATATGGCATCAAGTATGAGGGAGGAGCTCTTAGCATAAAGGTTATCATTTAAGTTCAAATCCAGGATTTGGGGCTGGCAAAGATCCATCTCTGCATCTCACTGTAGCTATCTGTAAATAGTAGTATACATTGGGTTCTTTAACCTTGGCAAAACAACCAGTCAAGGAGAAGAAAATCTGTGAATTCAAACCAGCTGTACTCCTCTTAAAAATTGACTTTTTGTCGCATCCTACCTGTGGTCGAGGGGTTGGGTAAATACATAGAAGGTATCAAGTATTCCTATTAAATAGGAATAATTTTTAAACAGATCTATTTGCTCCATAAATAAGACCTTAGCAGTAACTACTGTTCTGAATCAGAGAGGACCAGGGACTAATGATAATCAATGGGCATTCCACACTCCCTAGAACTGGAGTCTCACCATCAGATGTAGTTTAGTGATATACCCAAGACTTTGGGGGGGGGTACCTGTCTATAGGGGATACTATCAGCGTAGTCTCAGACTCGTCGAAATGGAGGATGAATTTTGGAAACTCACCAATACTTTAGTAGACACACATGCACTATATATAAGCACATGTATGTGTGTGTGTGTGTGGGGGGTACCCTTTTGCACTGAGGTCTGAATGACGGATCTGTTAGAAAACTTGGAAAGGTTCGTTGTTATCTCGCCAAATGTCTTCTTGCTGAGCTAAAAATCTTCGTTTTTACTTGTAATGTTCACCACAAATATTCACTTTCGAACAAAAATTGGGCTTTAACGTTGGGGTTGAGATAACAAAAATTAAATGTAAACGTTTGAGCGTTTACCATCGCATGAAACCACACGCAGACCACTTCTCTATTTTAGATAGCTTAATCATCTCAGAGGGCTCCACTTCTGTAACCTTGGGTCAGAGCAACGAAAACTTAGTTAATCACATGGAGCAGACATTATTATTATTATTATTATTATTATTATTATTAAGTTTGTTTTGAGTTTTCTTTTATTCCATGCTTAATTTTCAGTTTCTTTTTAAAAAAAATTATCAGCTCACTCTATAGCACTCGTTACTTAAAGATTGCAAGAAACAGCATGGGTAGGAAATGCTAATAAAAGATGAACCCCCGGTGAGACTCAAACTCTCACAGTTATATGGTTTCTATTATTTCAAGTAATTATTTGATTTCAAGTAAATAATAATAATAATAATAATAATAATAATAATAATAATAATAATAATAATAAAAAGTGCAGAAAGAATATAAGACTAGACACGACTGTCAGGGGAAGGTGATGCACTGGGAATTGTGCAAAAAATTGAAATTCGACCATAGGAACAAATGATATATGCACAACCGAGAGTCTGTCCTGGAGAATGAGACGTACAAACTCCACTGAGATTTTGAGATACAAATGGATCTCCTAATCTCGGCCAGACGAACAGAACTAGTAATAATCAACAAGAAAAAGAGAACTTGCCAAATTGTGGACTTTACAGTCCCGGGTGACCACAAAGTAAAATTGAAAGAAAACGAAAAGAGATAAGTACCTAGACCTTGCCAGAGAATTGAATCCCCCCCCCAAAAAAAAACTGTGGAACATAAAAGTGAAAATGATACCATTTATAGTTGGTGTTCTTCGTACAATCATAAAAGGATTGATACAAGGACTGGAGGACTTGGAAATAAGAAGAGTGGAGACCATCCAAACTACAGCATTATTAAGATTGGCAAGAATACTAAGAATAGTCCTGAAGACTTGAGGGGACTTGCAGTCACTTAAACTCCAGTGAGAAACTATCGGCTAACACTGGTATGGAAAACTCGGAAAGGAGTAAATAATAATAATAATAATAATAATAATAAAGCAGTTAATCCCTTAATAAGTCCACCAAACTAGCACAAAAAGAGTACAAGACTCGTCACGACTGGGTGGGAAAAGTGATTCACTGAGAATTGTACAAGAGATTAAGATTAAACAAAATAAACAAATGATTTATACACAAACCAGAATCCGTTCAAGAAAATAAAACGCATAAAATTCTCCGAGATTTTGAGATATAAAACCTATCACCAAATACCGGCCAGAAAATCTGACCTATGCAAAAAAGAACTTGCCATCTTAAGAATTTTGCCATCCCAGCAGACCACAGTGTGAAAATAAAAGGAAACGAAAAAATAGACAAATACTTGGTTCTTGCCAGAAAACTGAAAAAGTTGTGGAACATGAGGGTGACTGTGATACCGATTGTACTTACTGCGCTTGGAACGGTGCCCAAAATCTTGGAAAAAAGACCAGAGGAATTGGGGATTAAATAAAGAATCGATATCATCCAGACCAGAGCATTGCTAAGATTGGTTAGAATACCCAGTCGAGTCCTGGAGACCTGCAGAAACTTTCTCTCAGTCAGCTTCCAGTTAAAGTCCACCAGCCAATGCTGATGTGAAAAACGCGCCAAGAGTAATAGTAGTAATCTTTTGTAAACAATTATATATTCAATTAATTATTCCTAATTTAAAAGAGTTGCACATATTATATGGATTTAAGTATTTATTTCTAATATTTATAATGATCAAACAGATCTATTTGGCTCATAGATAAGACCTTAACCGGCGCTACCCTTACAGGCCAGAGTAGTCCAGGGAGTAATGGCGCGAAAACGTAGGTAATAATCGTTTTAAACCGGTTAACACTACATATTTAGTTATAATATCAAGGATCTAAGAGCCATAGGTTGGCAGTTCAAAATGATTTTATACATCACCAAATATTTTTCACCCACAAATGGGACCTTAACAGACACTAGCATTTCGGGTCAGAGTGGAACTAGTAGTAATGGCAATGAAGGTTGAAAACACACTCCCCACGACATCATAACTAATGACCTATTGCTAGATGCAGTTTAGTGTTATACACAAGACACCATTTTCAGCGGGAACTTACCTCTATGTAGATGATGCAGTTGGTGTATTTTCTGCCCCGTCGATTGTAAGAAGATCCTGAATAAAGGCAACAAAATGACAAGATAGAAAATTATCGACTTTGTAAAAAAAGCTTTGAAGGATGGGTCGGGGGATAATCAGTTGGTGGTCCAGTTAATTGAAGGTAATTATGTACAGCGGATTAACTTAATCCTTAATGTTTATATAACTGAGACGCAACCAAAATGTTTTAACTCTAAAACACACGTACACATGTGGGTGAACGCGTGCACATGTAAGAGTGTACGTGTGTGCATATGTATTTAATTGATGACTTTAGCAGTACTGTGTGTATACATGCATGCAAGTGAAAATAAAATGCATGGATGTTTATTTTAATCTTGGAGCAGTAATGAACGGGTTAAAAAGTCTCCAAATGGATCAACATGATAAATTGATGAGTATAATGAATAAGCTAAGGGGTCATATATATATATATATATATATATATATATATATATATATATATATATATATATATATATATATAACAGAAATGTGTGGAAAGCTGGATAAATAAAACACTTCATAGCTGTTTAAAGGCGTGGTATTTCGTTTGCTATTTCATTTTTAAGAACTTTCTCAGACTAAACCGTTTTCTGAGTTTTTCTATATACAAGCAAATGAGGAACATAACCAAATGATGGAGCAGAAAAAAGAAGGAGGTTTAAATGAATCTTAAAAATGAAATAAAAAACCGAAATATCACGCCTCTAAACCGGTTTTAATTGTTTGAGTTATGCAACTTTCTACATTTTTCTATTATATTGTCGGATTCACCACAAACTATCATCTCAACAGACACAGACACACACACACACATATATATATATATATATATATATATATATATATATATATATAACGCTTAATGACTCAGTATCTGTCCCTGAGGATCTGTGTCTCAGTCTGTCTGTTTGCCTCTCTCTTTCTCTCTCTCTCTCTCTCTCTCTATATATATATATATATATATATTCAACTCTTGAACGAGGCCGTTTGCGTTCTACTTTATGCTAATTCTTTCGGGAAAGGCAAGAATCTATTTTTCTCCAAGTAGCTATGGGTAAAATAACAGTGTAAACTAGACTCTTTAGCCTTTGTTGGGTAACTGATCTTGGAAAAGGAATATCTCTGAATTCAGATCCTGAGGAACGTTGAGCGAAAAAAGCTGTCGCACATTGTTAATGTGCGATAGCTTTTTTCGCTCAATGTTCCTCGCATCATTTTTCGCATCATTCTTCTGTCATCAGCTCATCCAAAAAGTATGACTAGGGCTGAACATACTTTCACAACAAGACATAAATCACCGGTATAGATTGTTCAGCGGCTTACACTTTTAGTGGTGTCTTATGAGCTCAGTTTGACGTGAGAGTCCATTATAGACTAGCTGATCGCAGACGATCTGACTGATCGTCTGTCCCGGAGGCAAGTACACTATGTCTCTCATGACGAAGAGTGGGATCAACATGACTTTAACTTTTGACTTTAACTTTCTCTCGACCTCAGCGACGTTGGAGACTTCCACTAACTGCTCTGGAGCTTGATTTCTGGGTCATACTCATAAACCCATGTCTTTATTTATACGCAAACTTTCCGCAAGTCCAAATCTTTTTATATCCAGTTGACTTGCTATCATTCGAAGAGTCAATCAACGATCAACACACACCATCTTACCCGCTTGACGTTAACCTCAGTTTTATTTGTTGAAGGCCTCTTGCTTCTAAAGTCATCTTTTACCTTTTACTTTTTGAACACAACTAGTATTTATTCAATTTTTATTGATTCAATTGAATGTTGAAGCCATTGGACAAAACTAATTCTGAAATATCGTCAAGATATTAATAATAATTAACCATTTTTACAATATCCGTTATTGGCCGAATTCTAATCTGGTACTGGTTAATAACTGCCATTTTCATAGCTAAGTTTTTTCCTTTTGAAAATCTATATTTAACATAACGTATTATACATACTTATTTGTTTCGGAAATTAATATAATTTGATTTTCTAATTATTAAAAAAAGAACAAAATTATGAATACTTCATAATTATTACTTTATCATAGTTACTTTAATTAAAACGCTGGCTCTTGATATCCATAATTATTTTATAATGATTTATTATTATTATTATTAATAATAATAATAATAATTTGAAATAATTACGAATCACCTTATCTGAGCTAGAAGTCTTGTTCATAATTATAATTCATAATAAATAACTTGTCACTTTGACGACTTAGTTGTTCCAGCAAACCACTGAGTGAAATTGAATGAAAGCGAAAAACTAGATGAATATGAAGGCCTTGCCGGAAAACTGAAAAACATATGGAACAGGGTGGTGACAGACCGATAATTGTTGGAATATTTGGAATAATTCTGATGAATCTTAACAAAAGGCTGTGGAAACTGGAGCACTACTGAGATCGGTTAGTATTCTTAGAGGAGTCCTAGAGATCTAAGGAGACTTGCTGTCACCCAGACAACAGGGAACGTTACTAGTTATTGCTGGCGTGTAAAGGTCATAAAGAGATAATGAAGAAGAAGAGGGCTCGCCATCATTAAAGATTGCGTAGATGCAACATTTCAGGGACTCGAGGAATATACAAACAAGAGCAAAGAAAGAATCATTACAACAAAATCCAAAAAAACAAAAACGAGAAGAAAAACAACTATATGTATATTTCAAGCAAATAACTAAAGAAATTACGCTCAAGATGGCGAAGAAAGGGCAATACCACGGGAGTATCTACATCTCTTTTGATAGCAGTACAGAATAATTGGACTAATTATATTCAAGTGAAAACTGTTGAGACGTAATAAAATAGTGAGTGTAGGTTATGTGGTAACAGATAGGAAATAGATAATCACATAAACGAAAAAAACAAACTGGTACGAAAGGAATTCATGATCGGGCGGAAAAGATGATCTCCAAGGAATTGAGCAAGAGATTACAATTTGACCAAGCTACTAAATGGTATATGCACAAACCAGAATCTGTCAAAGAAAATGAGATTTATTATAGTATCTGGAATTTGGAGATACAAACAGATCACGTAATATCAGCTAGAAAGCTAGACCTAGTGTTCATTAGCAACAAGAAAATAATTTATCTTATGGTGGATTTCGCTATTCTAGCAAACCACAGGGGCAAAATAAAAGAAAATAAAAAGATAAATACTTGAATCTAGTCAGAAAACTGTAAAAGCTGTGGAACATGAAGGTGGGGAGGATATGAAATGTACTTGGTGATATCAAATGTACTTGGTGATCTTGGAAAGCTCTTCAAAGAAAAACAGGGGATCAGAGAAAAAATCGACTTCATCCAGATCATAACACTGTTTAGATCAGCTAGAATACTTAGAAGAGTCCAAGACACCCGAAGAGACTTAATGTCATTCAAACTTAAGTGACAAACCACCAGTTAAAACTGGTGCGACAAATTAGCATACAGTGAAAAATTTTTTATAATATAAATAGTTTTGTACTACGTTTAATACTAAATAGTTTGAAAATAATTACATTTCGGTTGATTTTTCATGCAAATTGGTACTTATTATGTCCATTTAGGTCTGGTACTGGTTCAAATAAGTGAAATAGAATTATGAAGATTGTGTTTTGCCAAAAAATATACATATTTCTTAAATTGGTAATTGAAATGTAAGCTTCTAACTATATATATCTAGGAAGAAAGCTTAAACTTCGAAATGTAAATTAATCGAGTTAAGAAGATTGTGTTTCGCCAGTCTTGCAACTTTGGAGAATCTAAAAAACTTGGAATTAAATGCCCGGCTGTTTAATCCAAACTCCCAATTTCATAATGGGTAACTGCAAAAAACGATTTAGCACTCACTAAATAGGTTGGTTAGTTGTTTGTTTGGGTTCTATGGCATATTAACCTTTGTAGGTTATTTAATGCCAAATCCACTTTTATACATAAAATCAGTTCTATTTCAAACGATTCCGTTTAGCATTAGTATACAGTTTAATTGTCAAACTATTTCTTTTTCAAGCTATTTAGTTTAGTCAAACAGTTCTAATTCAAACAATTCAGTTAAGTATAAGTGTAGTTTTGGTCCGCACACACTTAAATGTCAAAACAGTTCTATTTCAAACAATTCAGTTTAGCATAAGTACGCAGTTTTAATATCAAAACAGTTCTATTTGAAGTAATTCAGTTTAGCATTAGTACGCAATTTAGTTCTATTAGACCCATAGATAGGACCCTATCAGGTGTTACCACTCCCAGCCAGAGTGGACCAGGGAACGATGGCAATGAAGGTATACTCCGCATTCCCAAAAGCTCTGCCATTACTGGAACCTCACTATCAGATTGCTTAGTGTCATATCCAGGACTCTCGTAGTTGGGGGGGGGGGTACCATTCTGCAGAGATGTAGTCGGTTTATTCTGCAGCCCCAACCGACAGAGTAATCACTAAATAGGATATCACATACGCATATATATATATGTATATATACTTG
>OY757921.1:50156383-50188883 GCA_963585895.1 Sepioteuthis lessoniana
TGAACATACATTTTCAATTTCTTCTCTTAGTTCTACTAGTGCAGGCGATTTTTTCTAATTCACGATACCCTTTCAAAGTATACTGTGGTTCAATCAGGAGAACACGAGGAGAATTCGCCTGAACATCTGCGTCCAAGCCAGTATCTTTTCAAATTCTCACGAAGATATTCTTGCATGTATTGAAAGAAAAAAATATTCAGAGAGGTACTTATACAAGATAAATGTTTATCTTACATAGATTTTTCCTTCCCGGAGGTGTTTGTACATTTTTCTTTGTGAACTAATATATATATATATATATATATATATATATATTCTAGAGCGAGTCAAAAGTTTAGCAATCTTTTGGTACGTGATTGTTTGCGGAGAGTATATCGTGTGACACATTCAGTATTGCTTCAATCCATGTGTCATTTGAAAACGACTGTGCAATGTAGTCTCATTCGGGAACTTTACGAGTTCGAGCTGGGACATAACACCATGAAAACCACTAAAAACATTTTTTGAGCAAAAAGTGTAAGCGAAGTAACTATAATAGTATGTCCCCATTTATCTCCCCTCGTCGAAGAGACACACATACAGAGAAAATAAAAATGGATATCTGGCATAATATATATCTACACGGTCTCTTGTCTTTCTTTAATATTACAACACTAAATTTCGGCCGGCTTGCAAAAACTTCGACGATCAGACAAGATGAAATAGGCCTAAAATTGTGACTTCCGAGAGCATGCTCCAAGCAATCGAAGCAATCACCGTGAGTGGCATTTAGAGAGAATCAGGCGAGCACGGCATCTCATAGTTCTGTGTAGTACATCACCTTCAGGGGCTTAGCAAAAGCATCCGAAACAACTGAATTGTGCCTCACCTTATCAAAATATTGAATCTATCTATCTATCTATCTATCATAAAAGAAACGCAAATAAGAACATTTTTTGCATTAAAACAGCTCGACACTTTTCTGGCAGAACAAATATAAAACCTAAAAATTTTATGAACTCTAGAAATCCGATACTCGAAGTTTCATATACTCAGTACAGAAATATCAGAAAAGTGGCTAAAAACAGTCTTTATTGTATGGTGTATAGTCACGTGGTAAGATGTTAGTACATGTGACACACAAAGAGAAAGCTTAGAGAATTTGGGCAGTCAAAGAGTGATGGTAAATGATGCGCACTCACCACCCCCAATTAAGTTCCACGTTTACTGGTTGTGAAAAACTTGTGTCCTAGTGTTAGATTAAGCTAATCTATTCTTGCAAAATATTAGTGGCAATGTGTGTTCCACCTTCACTAGTTGCTTCAAACTGAATCTTTGTGGCAAATTAGTCAAAGCTAATAATTTTTCCTACATTGTTGCTTTTTACATATCTAAATGATAAGTTTGACAATTTAATGTCCAATCTTTCTGCTACATTTCGAATTTCAATTTCCCCAGATTTCTTGCCACATTCACATAAAATCAACAAAGTCTCAATAAATTAGAAAAGAATTTCAGTCCACAATGCAAGAGTGGTGCAAAGGTAACCAACAGAGAAAATAGATTTGTCGACGCGAGTTCGAATCACAGCTTTAGCTGATGATGTTGCTCTTGGCAAAAAGCACGAATCTACTTCTTTCGACTCTCAGATCCATAAAGACTTGTCATATCCACACCAACATTCGCAGAATGTAATACAATACCGATTTAAGACGGAACCCCTGCAGGTGTTTAAAAATATGCTCCCGTTAGCTTTTCGATGGAGGTGCTTCAGGTAACGATTGGTAACTACAAACCTTACCCATTTTAGACAAGAGTCAGATATCTTGATAAGTAGGCTTTGTCGCTGGCGTGCCACTTCAAGTGAAAGAAAATCACCCTCCCATAACAACATTATCTGTCTTGTGCTTAGCGTAACGGTTATCGTCATAGGAAATGGAATCGGTGAACCAAGTTAAAATCCTAGACTACTCTGCGTTTCACTTCAAGCTAATGCACTCGGGAAAGATATGAATCTATCCGTTCTTACCGCATCCTCCAGATACGAGTAAATAATTTATGCAAATATATGCGAAAACATAATCAACCGGTAATGAACGACTTCAATAACGAACGAATACACTTCTTTACAAAATATAAATTTCTCACACTTTATTTTCGAAAGTGTTGATGATCTGTTGTGTGTGAGAAATGAATGGAGAGAGGGACAGACTGCTATATTGACCCAAGTTCTTCTCTTCACCATAACAGCACTTCTTTCGCATCTTTGGCTTGGGTTGCTCAACCGTGGGTCACTGAGGGCCGCAAAGCTAGCTGGTTCTCACTTTGGCATCTTGTCTCCGACTGAACTCAACCTGCCCGGGCATCTGCTAATATTATTTTCTAACGTCCACCTGCTTCCGCTCTTCTTCGGCTTATTTACACAGGTGTATCTCTTGACTGACAGCTCGGTCGAGGGTCAATATATAACAATATGGCAAACTGTATTCTTTTGACTTGATAATGCAAGGAGAGAAAAAACTCCGAATTCAAAACAATTGAACTCTGTTTGAAAAATTAACCTTATTGATTGATTGGTTTTAAGGGCATATCAACAGTCTGGGATTATCAAATGCCAAAAGGTTAAGGAAATGCGTTTATAGTATGATCATATTTTTTGTGTAGATGTCTCTTTTGAGGGTTCTTTTTTTTTGCACACTGTGTTATCGAATACAAATTATATCTAAACAGAATTATTTGGCCCATAGATGGGACCTCTGACAGGTACTACCACTCAGGGTCAGAATGAACCTAGAAAAAGAGGTACTCCACACTATCAAGATCTCCAGAACTGGATCCTTACCATCAGATGCAGTTTAACATTTTACTCAGGTCACTCCCTTTTTTTTTACACGGGGTCTTACCATCTGCAGATTCTTAGCCCCACCGACTGGTCAGTCGGAGAAAACAGGATTTGTAAATTGTAATTTTTGAACAATAGCTGAAAATGAAATAAATTAGTATAAAAATTTAGAGTGCCTATAATCACTAGAGCATGGAAGAAAGGTTAAGTGAGATTAGGTGTTTTCTTTTAATAATATTATCATTGAACACTGTTATAATGGGAACCAAACGGGTTCTCATTGTAATAATGGTCAATGATCATATTTCTCTCATGAAACATATCTAATTAAAAAAAAAAGAAAAATGCATATATTATTTTAGCGAAGTAATTCATACTTGAAAAAATATGATATCTCCAGAATTTTGTGAGGAAACTTCCTTTTTTTAAATTTGTATTTTATTACATAAATATCGAAAATTTTATTAAAATCCATTGACACTCATTTTATTTATAGCTAATGATGAAAAAGGATAGCCATTTTTAAGTTCAAACTTTGTTTTTGGACTCTAAATAACACTACCCAGCACTAATTTTGTTCCTGTATTGTATATGTTATTTCTTAATTGCCTATGTTATAAAAGAAGAGAAAATGGTTATCATATTGAGAATTCCGAGTGCTTTTAATCATTAGGTCTTGGGAGAGAATTTAAGTCGGATAAAATGTTTTTATTATCTTTTATTAGTATTGTTTGAAGTAGGGATCATTACATATTTTTAGAGAATTAAAATGATCAATTTACACGAAGAAGATTGTGACAAGAAGTTAAAAATGAATGAATGAATAATACACCACTTAGTAGTAATAAAGTTCATGTCTTGAATATAAAGAACTGTCCACACTCCAGTGTGGACTTAATGGGTGCTTCACTACTTATTTGCAACACCCTAGCAACAGGCCTGGCATATAGTTATATGAAAATGTATGCTTGAGTTACGATGACAAGATCTGGGGAAAAAAAATGAACGCTTTTCGACAGCGAAAATATTTTTTTCAGCTTTTAGTTTCTGGAAATAATTAAATCAAATATTATCTATTTCATAATTAAGAAAACATAAGAGATACTACAGCAAACAATTATTATTATTATTATCATCATCATCATCATCATTATTATTATTATTATTATTATTATTATTATTATTATTATTCGGATGCGTAAGACGGTCAAAAATGACTCACTGTTGTGCTTACTGAATTCTTCTCGAATTGGTCACACAAGATTATATGCATTCCTCATTTGAGATAGTACCAACCAATATACACGTACAAAAACACAAAAATTTTGCGTTATGGTTATCGTCGTTGGAGATGCAGTCGGCGACTCGAGTTTAAATTCCGGACAAGATTGCATTTCAATTCGCGCTAAGGGGAGTCTTTGTGGCATAGTAGTTAACACGTGAGAGTGCAAGTTCGAACTGCAGTCGGGCTAATGACCTGGGCAAAGGTGTGATCCCCCTTATTTACGCAGCTTGTGGTCCTACTTAACCAATTTAAAAAGGACCATTAGTGTTTTCTGCAAGGACGGCGTTGGCATGGAATAACCCACAAAAGTTGATATCCCATTAAACAAAGAAACCAAACTAAACCATTTCGCATAAATTCCGTTGAGAAAAGCATGAATCCAACTGTTCTCCACTTTCCTCAGCTATTTATAAAATAGTGGGTCAGCCTGAGTTCGGCAACTTGTTTAGAAGACAAACTCTGCATTTAAAGCAGCTGTACTTCGCTTAAAACTGACTATGTGTGGCATCCTACCAGCGTTAGAGGGGTTAGTTAGATATCTATCCACGCAAGCAGAGAGAAATATTAGAGAGATGGGAGATAGAGAGAGAAAGAGGGTGACAGTGAGAAAGAGAGAGCGTATATATGAGAGAGGGAGAGATTTAAAGAGAATATGTGTGTGAGAGAGAATATGTGTGAGTAAAAGTGAGAGAGAAATAGAGAAAGAGAGAGAGAGAAACAGACAGACAGATAGAGAGGTAGATTGAGAGAAATTGAAAATTGACTTTGTGTCACATTATGTCAATAGCAATAGAGTTGAATTACACACACACACACACACACATACACACACACACACACACACACACACACACACACACACACACACACACACAGACGTTTGCCTAACAGAGGTGTTTAGTAAGTTTATCGTTGTTTAGTCTGGGACAAGACTATAAGCATGGGGCACGAAGTAAATTATTACACATTAGAAATTTCTAGCCTAAACTGAGCCATAATTTGGCACAATGTCACAACAGGCTGCCAATGAGGATTGAACTCACATTATGATCTGCTCAACTTGATCATAAATAATTGCCTTCAGGACATTTAGAAAAGAAGTTTTGTTAATCTTTTGAGTTCGATCTTCACCAAGCGCTTCTTTAATGCAGTAATGCACCAGACTAAGCAAAAATTCGAAAGAGTCACCCTGTCGGTGAGGCTTAGAATATGCATATTGGAGCCTCTTTAGAGGTAAAGTAAGAACTCACCAAAAGGAGCGTCCTAGATTGGACACTAAACCGCATTTCATGGTGAGGCTCTTGTTCCTGGGCTCTGGGGTGTGTGGAGTACCTCTTCATTATCATTATACCTATGTCCACTCTGACTTGGAGTAGAAGTATCTGTTAGGGTTCCACTATGGTTGGAATAGATGTGTTTAAGAATTATTTGTATTTGATAGGAATACTTGATATCATACAAGGTGCAATGGGTAAACGGTCGTCTAAATTATGCAACAATGAAAATAATATTGACATCTTACTTTATCTGATACATTTACCAATTAAATGAGAACGTTGTGAAAGACTAGAGATTAGATTTATTGAAAGAAATCGCGATTGGCTTTAATCACGTCTCTCAGAAGACCTTAACAATAGTCTCCTCGTTTAAATTGGTAAATGCAGCTCTTATATTTGCCTTCAGTTGTTCTTTGGTGTTACACGGAGTTTAGTTAGTTTCTTGCCCATATGTGCTTCACACATAATAATCAAGGAATTGCAACTTGGGGAGTTACGAGGCCAGATATTTAGGGTGATGTCGCAGAATAATTCTGACAGCCGACAGTGAGTTTTCCTGCTTATGCGACATGGCGCAGTCCTATCACCAGACATAGGGTTTTCCAGCAGCTACTCAGGTCAGCACAACCTCCTCCAGGCATTTGATGTTGGCCTCAGTATTAAGTGTGAGGCTATGGGGGAAGATGAATGAAGGCATAACGTCACCATCGCTACTGCCCACCCTAAACATGGTATGGACTGGGTGTTTGGTTTTTATCATTATAAATATGCAACTGTCCTCAGATTTACATTGAATCACTCTGAAATCTTCGTATTCCGTGTGATTGCCAGGCTGTAGAGCATACTTTTTCCAAATTCCTGGAAGAGTAAATTGCATCATGATGCTGTTTTCCTCACAGACAGTATCCAATTAACTCTAGTTTCCTGCACAAAAACTTTAACAAATAAAGCGCATGAGCCAAATTAGTAATCCATAACGGAGACAATTCACCGAACTTGTATAACTTGTATGCAAAAAAGAAAAAAAAAACTTAAGAAACGATTACTTGGAAGTTATAGATGTACATAACATCTAGATGAACTCCCTTATCTTACCAGCTATGAGTTAAATATAGACCCACTACTCTCCTTCTACAAAGACTGCATTGGCTTTAAATAACCCACAAAGGTTTATATGCACAATAATATTAATTCTAACTAAGAAACAAAGAAACCAAACCAAAAATCTAAACATGAAATAATCCCAAACATTGATGTGCCGTTAAAATCAATCAGCCAATCAATCGTGACAAAAAATAGATGCTCGTAATAAAAAAATAAAAAATTAAAAAAAATAGATAAAGATAAAAATTACAAGAAGGACTTTAAAAAAGGAAGTAAAAAAATTACTTTTGTCATTGCAACTTGTTACAATATAATAGAAGATCGCATCGCATGTTCTCAGAATTGTTTTTTTTTTTCTTTTTTCCTTTTTGAAAAGTCGAAGACAACAAAAAGAATAAAATATGTCGGATGTTGATGAGAGATAGAGAAAGAAAGAATTAGTTAATAAATTCAACAAAAAGTGACAATCAAGCCGCATTATTTTGCTTACAAACATTAAGGAAATACGCTAAAAAAACCTGATAAAAAGCGTCTTTTTTTAGTCATCGAAAAATTTCTGATAATCATTGTTCGAAAAGTGGCGTCCTGTAGATGGACAAACGCGTGCAAACATCTTCGAACACACACACACACACACACACACATATATATATATATATATTGCTCTTAATTACTTTTCTCTTGTAACTCTCTCCCTGTTTCTTTTATTTTCTCTCTATCTCTCTCTCTTTCTCTCTTTATATATATATATATATATATATATATATGCGTATATTCAAATAATATATTTATACAAATAAAGTGAGAAAGAGAGAGAGAGAGAGAGAGAGAGAGAGAGAGAGAGAGAGAAGCAAGAAGAAAGTAATTAATAGCAGTATGAATATTGAAATAACTTCTCAAAGACAACACAACTTATTACTTGTATATTAAGGATGAGCAAAAGTTACCAGCGCCACCGAATATACAGTGGGAAATTAGTTTTATAATAAAAGATATGAAAGCATTTCCATACGTATATATATATATATATATATATATATATAGAGGTTGCAATGACTATTCAAAATATGAGAATTTCCGAACTGATGTATAATATATCTGGGAAAAAGTATCGATGCATACAAGCATAATCAGTTTCAGGCCGATTTTGCAAATAGATAGATAGATAGATATAAAATTGTGATATAATTCTCAATCTTTATGCGTAGAATCTTTGTGATTCAAGACAGTTTTTGCTGTAATATATATATATATATATATATATAGAGAGAGAGAGAGAGAGAGAGAGAGTGAGAGAGAGAGAGAGAGAGAGGGAGAGAGAGTGAAAGAGAGGGATTTTATTCTAATATTTCTGAATATTACAGGATATCATTGATGAATATTAAAAATAAGTTTAAAACCGATTTACAAAACAGGATTTAAAAACGAATTCTTATAAAAAACAAACATATAATAATTTTCTAAAACATGTCCTTCATATATACATATACACGTATATATATATATATATATATATATATATATATATATATATATATATAATGAACTAATAATATCTTTAATGAGCATATACGTATGTGCACATATATATGCGTACATATGACGTCATTCGCCAGTTAAAAGTTGCGAATGTTTATAAACATTGACACGCATGTATATTGACACATGTACACACACACACACACACACACACACACACACACACACACACACACACATATATATATATATATATATATGCATCCGTACACACATTAAGATAAATAGATAGATAGATTGAATGGTTCGATAGTACATCAGTATATATCTATCCTGTGATGAAAAGTTATTTATTTTTCAACGTAATCTACGCTCTTGTTAATGAACTTAACTCAACGTATCTGTCTATTACAGATCGAATATCGTAAAGATAGAAATTCAGCCTGTTACTGCGTCTTAGGCAAAGGAATTACTGATCCATCTTTGACAATAGATGGAGGAATGAATAGGCATAGCCATTATATAGTTCCTATGCATTTGAGAACTACGATTATTAAAGTACACGCACAAATATATACTCAACACACACGAACGCCACAAGCACACTTGTGCATTACATACAGGCACACACATACACATACAGACATACACACACTAAATATATATATATATATATATATATATATATATATAAAGTTGAGTAAAGTTAGCGACCGTAGTAACGGGTGACCCAAAGGTTCCCTTTTCAATACCTACTACACCGAGGTGTAGGGGAGAGCACTACTCCTTTCCTTGGATTGCTTCACTTTACCCTTGATACGTACCTTATAAAGCTGAGAGTTAAGCAAGGAGGTGTCAAATACCATTTTTGAGACTTTGGCATGACTCGACCTGTGATTGAACCCCGGTCTCCTGGACCATCGTGAAACAATAGAAAATGTCGAAATATTATATAAACGTACACATGTTTATACCGTGATATTTTAAGATCTTTTTCTAAAAAGAAATATATTCAAATTCTTCATGTCTCCAGGGAAAACTTTACTTTCAAAAGTATTTATAATTTTTGCAAAATTTGTATATATATATAATCATGAATGGAACCTGTGATCCGAGTTCAAATCCTTGACAAGTTTCACTTCGCACTAATGCTTTAGAAAATGCATAGCTATAGGGGGAAGGCGCCTCTGGTGGTGTAATGGTTAGCAAGCTCGACTAGCAAACCTACACGAGTGAGTTCGAGTCTCATTGGGTGCCCCTTTCATATGGCCTTGTGCCACATCTAAGCAAAAAAAAGCTTAGTAAATTTCCATAGCTATAGGGGGAATAGTAGTGCATTTCAGTTTTTTTATTCTTAGAACCTGTAATAAGAAGAAAAACTCTAAATACAATATTTATTCTGTATAAAAAAAATAATGATTTGTCACATCCTGTCCGTAGCCAACAGTTCAGTTAAACATATACATATTTTATATAAATACATTAACATAAGATTCTTATACACCTTTATATATTAATATTTGTGTGTGTGTGTGTGTGTGTTTGTGTGTGTGTATAAAGCAGCCTGGTGAACGAAATATTTCATATCCAAACCACTGCGGTTGGTGTTCGATATGGGACAAAATTCAAGATTCCTAAGATGTTGAATTAGAATGCAGGCGGTTACTCACATCCTAAATCCTAATCACATTTTGCAGTTGCCTTATGTCAGACATTGAATGTTATGAAGACTAGGAACGAGAGAGAGAGAGAGAGAGAGAGAGAGAGAGAGAGCGAGAGAGAGAGAGATTTCTGTCTGTAGGCGTTTGAGTAATCTACTGGTTCCAATCGGGTGGGGGTAGCAAAATAAATAATGGACTCAGCTATTAGAGATACGAGCTATTAAAGAGGTAGTGGGGTGTATATGGGTCATTTAGAGAAGGGGTTTTGGGGAAAAGACGTGAAGCAATAAAGGAAGAGGAATTCAAAGAGAGCGAGGTGTGTGTGTGCGTGTGTGTGTGGGGGTAATACGTAAGTGGGAACAGTGGGAGCGTGAAAAGGTGAAAGGGGTTGACTTTTGCGAGGGTTGCTTCATGGTTGCTGGGAACAACAAGTCGACTTATAATTTGTTGTTTTTTTTTAAATAAGATTTTAAAAAAATCTTTTTGATAATCTCTTACCAATACTTAAAAGAAATCTAGAAAGAATGCGTTCGAGAAAAGAATGCAGTAGAAAGATAGACATAAGAGAGAGAGAGAGAGAGAGAGAGAGAGAAAAGCACCGTAAGAGAGATAGAATAGAAGATGTATGAAAGAAAGAATGAATTGATATACTTGCACCTAGAAGAGTTGATAGATGTACAATTTATCTCCGTTTGACACGATGGTTGAATAGTGATGTACTTAGTGAGGTTCAAACTCAGTGTTGTAGTAATCTGTTAAGCATAAAACCACAGTGAAGTGGTAATTTACTAAGCTTTTTGCTTAGATGTGGCACAAGGCCATATGAAAGGGGCACCCAATGAGACTCGAACTCACTCGTGTAGGTTTGCTAGTCGAGCTTGCTAACCATTACACCACCAGAGGCGCCTTAAAACCACAGTGAAGTGGTTCGTTGGACTTATGAATGAACAAAGGAATAAAAGAAAAGGAACACACACACACACACACACACATGAATGGAGTGTGTTTAGGCAGCAGTTTAAGAGACAAGTTTTTTATGAAGATGCACAATTTTATCATACTTCAAATACGATTTTATCTTTAATAAATGATACATGCACAGACACACACACAGAGACACAGACAAAAACTAAGACATATGCGCGTACGCGCACGCGCGCGCGCACACACACACACACACACATATATATATATTTATATAGTCTTTCCAAAATGTTAGGTAAGTTGGAATAGATTGATCAAACGATCCATTTGTCAAGTTAACAACCGTTTTCCGTGTCTCACCGGATATCATTCTGAATGATTATTTTCTACAATTTTTTTCTTTCTAAGAGGAATCATTTTGTTCCTTATATATATATATATATATATATATATATATATATATATGTGTGTGTGTGTGTGTGTGTGTGTGTTCAGATAGTATCGAGACAATAGCCACAATTCTTCAAGATTGTCCGCTAGGTATTCAATGCATTGTTCCTGAGATTTTAATCGAAACTTTTATGAAACTCCTTCTTAGATAAGGTGCGAACCTGCGTCGTTGTATTCCTTTTTTCTACCCTATTTCATTAAATCTAACCCTTGGGGCAAATACTCTGTTTAGGGTGCATGAAAAGTCGTTCAGAGCTAGCTGTAGTTAATTTATAGGCAGTTGTATTACCACAATTCTGTCTTTCGTCAAAAATATTTGGTATCGAGACTGGCTTCATCGTTTCTTCCTTTTTTTTTTTTTTTTTTTTTTTTTTTTTTTTTTTCAAAAAGGAAGTAACTTGAAGAAATTTCGTATTGACTTTTAAACAGATGTTAGAATATTAGAAATTTATTATATCAGTTATTTTGCCATGCACACGTCTTCATTTAAAATTTAAATCGTAAAATTGAAAGAAAATAAAACTAGTCCCGATACATTTGATCACACATCATACGCGCGTGCGCGCGTGCGTGCGTACACACACACACACACTCACACGCACGTAGGTATGTATTTATCTAACTGTTCTGCCGCGCGCAGGATGTGACACAATGTCAATATTTATGTAGAATAGAGCTGGTTTGAATTCAGAGTTTTCCTTCTTCTTGACTGGTTACTTAAACAAAGCTAAAGAACGAAATCTCTCCAATTATTTACTCATCACGAGTTGGAGAACTAATGAATTCATGCCTTTTCCAGGGTATTAGTGAGATGTAAAAGGCAAACAGCCTGGTCAGAATTTAAATTCGGGTTGCAAATTCTATTTCTGACAATTAGCGTTACACTAACTGCGTGTATATGTATGTATGTATGTATGTATGAATGTATGTATGTATATCTGTGTTCATGCGAGCGTGTGTAGGGGTGTCTGTGTGTGAGTATCTGTTTGCCGATTACAGAATTCAGTGATGTATTCATTTATTATGTTTATATTTTCCCAATCCAAAATGAATAACTGCAAAATACGAAAGAATAAAATAATTATTGTGTATCACGATGTTAACTTTTCTGTATTCTTGCTATTACAACAGTCCCTGATGATATTAATGCTTCTTTTTAGGAAAGAGTGATGGATTTTTATTTGCGTTTCATTGTTATCGCTGTAATATCGATAATTTGGATGATTAAAAAATGACGTTCAGCGTGAATGCTGACCCCCATACAATTATAATTCATTTGCAAACTGGACTGAAAAGTGATTTATTGTTTAAGTGAATTTTATGGGTATTGCTCTTGTAAAAGAATTATGGGTTACGATTGCATTATACAAACACTAGGGTCAGATGAAAAGTTCATGGTCCAACCAAGATTCTATTATAGAATATGACTAAATGAAGTGGGTTTTTTCAACATAATCTCTGTTGAAGTCCACACTCTTTTACATTGGTGTTGCCGTGCTTTGATCTCCTTGGTCAAAAAAGTCATCTAGAGCAGATATGACGTCATCACACGAACTTTTAAGCTTATTAACTTTTCAGCCAACCCTCGTATAAGTATTTTTGTTATTTATGAAAGTTTGAGATGATACTGAATTGGTATTTTGACAGACATGTACTAATCCATATGTGAAAATTGTCGAATCCTGCTCGTGCAGAGGGGTTGGTACACACACACACACACACACACACACACACACACACACACACACACACACATATATATATATATGGGGGGTGCGTATGAATAACGAAGGTGAACAATCATTTTTTGTGACAGCCACACATGAGTCTCGATTCGTACGTGGCCCACATCATAAAATGACCTTGTGTCAAATCGCATTCCTAGGATCAATTTAAGAGATAAACAATTTCTAAGTTTTATTGGTTCCGAAGTAGGGACTCTAGAAATTCACAAAGTGCGAGTCCTTGGCTTGATTTAAAATATTTATGTTGAGATTACCAGGATGACTAGGTAACTGACCGTCACATAGATCAACATTGCTATAATTGTTTTATTTTTTTAAAAGTTATTCCTAAATTTTTGAAATGCAAAAATTATATCGGAGTTTTATTCGTTTAAGCTCGATCAGTAACTTTAAGAATCTGTTTGAATTCTTAAGTACATATGCTTGGATGCATATCAACCTTAGTAGGTTATTTCATGCCGAAGCTCTGTTTGTTGAAAAACAGCAATGATGCTATTTCAATCACGACTTTGAAGATTAGAGAATCTTACCTGCCGCATTGGTAACAGTTCAAAAGTAAACGCAAAGAGCCAACTGGAATTCGAACGCGCGTACTTCGAGATCAAGAACCATTACACCACGGGGGCTTTGATACGCGCATGCATTGTAACTAAATAAGATTTTTTTTCAACATTGTCCCATTCGCATTAGTTGCAGTGCATGGATCTCATTAGAAAAAAGTCATCGACAGTAGTCATGACGCTATTATATATATATATATATATATATATATATATATATATATATATATCATAGTGATTTGACATTCTGCTTCGATTCTACCCGACTACTGAAGTTTTACGTCTGATTTAACTCTTACAAAAACTATCTAAAAAAAACAAAACCAAACAAAAAAGAAAAGATTAACAACAATGATATCGCCCAAAGATCGAGAGACAGAAGAATGAATGACTTTTTAGGTTTGATTTGAAAATCAGAAACCCCTTTTGCTCTTCGTAGCTTACTTAGTAGTGCACAAAGGGTATTTAACCATCCTAATTTGAAATAAAAATGTGTATGAGTTCAAATCTTACAGATAAATCAATCTTCATTATTTTTTACGCTGTTTCTTGTCATAGAAAAATGAGATGCAGAAAATATCAATCAAAAATCAAAATTGATAGTATTAATTTGATAATAAAAAATTAAACTTAATTCATTAACCGTTTTTTGCTGTAGTTTAGTTCATAATTACAAATATGTTAATTTTAGTCGATTAATATATAATTTTATTTCCCCAAGTTAATAAGCATAGAAATGTACGACTGAGTCCATTGGTATTGCGCGCGCACGTACACACACACACACACACACACACACACACACACACACACACACACACACACACACAAACAAACATGCATACATATACATATATATATGTATATATATATACACACTGAGCTTTATCAGCTTTGTCATAATCGCTCTACAACAAGCGTCCCAGCGCGGGAATTGCTGTATATTTGAGAGAGAAACAGAAAGTGTAGCGAACACACATACACACGCTTGCTTTATCTCTCACATGCTCCTAACTAAACACTAGCACTCATATGTACAAATATAAATATAAACAAACATGTTTCAGCATCTCTATCGGTCTCATTAAACACACACACACACACACACACACACACACACACACACACACACACACATGTAGATAGATAGATAGATAGAGAGAGAGAGAGAGAGAGAGAGAGAGAGAGAGAGAGAGAGAGAGAAATTGATAGATATCGAACATTTCCAGAGTTGTTATTTGCTTAGCTTAGCGTAGTTGGGCACAAGACAAAAAATATGGGGCGCCCAGCACAGAATCGGATCCACTAACCTGAGTTGTTCGTTAACCATTGCCCTACGTCAATGAATTTGAAATTTGGATTTTCAGGAGACGTTAATGTATTTTTAATGGCGTGCGGTATTTATAAATTTATTTGAAGTATATCATAAATTTTTAAAGGAAAGTACCATTCAGCATTTACTAATTTCAATTTCCTATTGTATTGAAGTTCGTGGCTGTTGATAATGATCGAACACATTACAGTGAATAGTTGTACGCTCGTTGAGCTACATTAGGGGTTGGTTTCAAGTCAATATACTCGTGTATATACTGCACGCGTTTGTGCGGATAGATAGATAGATAGATAGATTTGGACTGAAAATTTAAAAATCAGTGGACAGACATGTAATAGATTGGCAACGCACATGTCGTTCCAGTCTGCAACTGTTAAAACAAGCAACCTGAGTATGAAATAAAATCATAACCTCTGACAAGACTTCATGTCACGCCCAAGTGTTCAATTTGAAGATTTTTGACAGAGGCACATTTTGAGGATCAAATTCACTACCTGGTAGTATTTGAACCGTGAGAGCAGCTTACTAGCCATTCTGTGTTGGGTTTTGTTCATAAAGATTAGTTTAGTTGTGGGTTACCCAGTAAAGATTGAAGTCACCATCCCGAATTAACATTCAGCCTCATAAGATCTCTAACGATTACCCCACAAGAAGCCTACCTCAAAGATGTAAAGTTAATTTTTGTAACTAAAATGTTTATTGATTTCCTGTTTCATCAACTTATTAGTGGGAAGCAGAGGGAACGATAAAAATTCATACATACATGACAACTGTGATAGATAGTAGACAGACGCGAATACATATATATATATATATATATATATATATATATATATATATATATATATATATATACTCATGAAAGCATAGATAGATCGATAGATAGATGAATGAATATATATATATATATATATATATATATATATATATATATATATATATATATATATATATGAACCGAATGTGATAGATGGATAGATTGATTATCAATTAATGGAATATTAACGGTGAGATTACTCAAACAAAAAAAGAAAGAATGAAAGGAAAGAAATGAAAAGAAGAGGAGTGAATGAGAAGAGAGAAAGGGTGTAGATAGAGAAAGAGAGAAAGAGAGAGCTAGAGAGAGAGAGAGTAGGAGAGGAAGGAGACCCCGTGAGAAATAGGTAATGAAGTATAATTGAATATAATGGGAATTTATTCCAGTTAGTGCAAAATGATGGAGCGATTAAAGAAAGAAAGAAAGAAAAAGAAAGAAAGAAATATAAATTGAATGAGAGAAAAAGAAATTGGAGGATGACGAATAAGTACGGAGAGTCCCTACTATCATGTTCAGAAAAGACGGAAGATGATAGAGCGAAACGGTCAGACGCAGAAATGTATTAAAGTTTTGGGGGGTTTTTTAATGCAAGGAAAGAAAGATGATTTTTTCTTTTTCTAGCAATAAACAATGATTGAAATACACTAAAAAGTAGAGAGCAAAGTGAATTTTAATTGACAGACATTTAAGTTTACAGTTTTTGATTATACTAAATGTCTATTAATAATGGATATGTGTCCTCTCTCTCTCTCCCTCTTTCTTTCTCTCTCTCTCTCTCTCTCTCTCTCTGAGTAAAATGATATGAATGAGCCTTCATTGTCCTTTGGGTAATTTAAAGATTTTTTTTTCTTTTTTGAGGGTTCATTCATCCTCTAATTTTTTCTTGTTTTCTCTCACTTTAACATATACACACACACACACACACGCGCACATACAACACTTACTTATAAGTATATATCTATAAATTTACGTATACATTTATATTTAGAAGGAGATGAATTTATCCATAGTCACACATGCATAAAAAACACGCACTCGTATGCACATGTATTTATGAAAATTGATAGACATAACAACACGTTACCAAACACAAAGACACGTACATATATATATATATATATATATATAGGTGTATGAAAATAGAGATGTATCTACACAGTAGTACACACACACACACACACACACACACACACACACACACTCATCATATCTATATATATAACTGTGTATGAAAATAGAGACATATATACACAATAAACGGGGATAGGCATACATGTGAGATAATAAGAAAATACATGAATTATATTTGCTGTTACGTTTTTATTGTGCAATAAATAAAATGGATATAAAATGGGCGTAATATGACACAAGGTCATTAATTTTGGGCAGGCAGTGAAGATTGATTTTATTTATTGTGTTGTAATGGTATGCAAAACTTGTTTGCTAATTCCTTCTCTGTTGCACGGCGCTCAATATGCGTATGTTATAATGTATATTTGTATGTTTACACACACAGATACACACAAAACTTAAACACACACACACATTCACTCACATACACACTTATAACGTCTAAAAAGTGAAAAATATGTATATATTATAATGAAAGATATTACATGTATTTTTTCAATGAGTATTTGTTTACCATTTTTTGTCATATATATATATATATATATATATATATATATATATATATATATATATATATATGCGACCAAAGACTATGAAATATAGCTTGGTTTTTTAAAAGTATGTGGCTGGGGGCAAGTTTGTATGCGTTCGCTTGTATGTATGTGTGTGTGTGTGTGTGTGTGTGTGTGTGTGTGTGTGTGTGTGCCATCATCTGTGTGTGTTCGCTTGTATATGTGAACGCGCTTTAGTGTGAATGAGTGTGTGTGAGGGGGTGCGTGCGTGTATGCATACGATTGTGTTGGAGGTCGGGCGGGTTTTCTCAAATGAAAATATGAAATAGCGACGAGTAAGTGTCAAACGTTCTTCTTCTTCTTCTTCTTCTTCTTCTTCTTCTTCTTCTTCTTCTTCTTCTTCTTCTTCTTCTTCTTCTTCTTCTTCTTCCCTTTTCTTTTCTCCTTCTCCCATCTCCAACAATTCTTCATCGTTCACTCTACTTCAAACACTTTTTTTTTGTCTTCCTTCATCAATGCAAAAACCCCCGATCCTACCATCACCACCACCACCATCATCACCGCCACGTTACTTCATCTATCTCTACCGAGTGTGCCATTCGCGTGTTTGAATAAGAGAGAAGGAGTTTGAGATAAGGAGGAGGAGGAGGAGGAGGAGATGGAGGGAAATAAAGTGTGTGAAAGTGTGAGAGAGGGCGTGAGAGAAATAGTAATGGTGGGAGCGAGAGAAAGAGAAGATACGTGAGAGGAGAGAGAGAGAAAGAGAGGGGGGAAGGGGCGACAGAAAAAGTAGTGAGAGCGTATACACCACCACCACCACCACCACTCGTCAGTCACCTTGCATCTCCTCCTCCGCCTCCCGCCTGTCTCTCCGACGGTCGGCTTGTCAGTTTGTCTGTTGTTGGCCAGCCTCCCGTGTGTATATGTGTGTGCGCGCGTGTGTGGTTGGTTCAAACCTCCTTGCTAAGCAACTTAGGGTAGGTCCGGTTTTATAAGGAACTATGGTCTTAAGTTTCTTCCTTTTTTGCATCAGTTTTTCTGCCAGTATGAAGTCAAGTACTGTCTGTATGGGCACCTTTCTACTGGCCGCTCTGCTAAGCATTTTGAATTGGCAAGTGGTGAATGCGGGTCTGGAACACACCTGCAACGAGGAAACTATTCGACAGGGGCCAGCAGAGGGGGCCCATTGTGGAGTAGAAATACCGAACATTTTGCAATTACTGTGTGCACCTGCCGGATACAATGAAAGAATGTCTGACAGACAGCGGCGAAACCTCGGTAAGTACTAAAAAAAATTTTCTTACTTTCTTTCATAATTATCATTAAATTTTTCTTTTTCGACTTCTTTTTCTGGCTTATTTATGTATCTAAAATATCTACTATAAGTAAGAATTTTTTTCCTATTTTAAAAATATTTGATTTACTGTCAGTACAAGATGTGAAATTAACCCCACGTTTAAGTCCAACTTTATACAGGTAAATTGAATTTTAAGAACAAGATCACATAGATATAGCAATCACAAAAATTGTTAGACGATTAACTATTATTGAAAGTAGATACATTGATCTCAAGATCTTAATTTATTCCTTCGCGCAGGGGGATTGTTTATATACAACAAAAGCACGCATGCGTTCCACATGATTTTGACGTTATTTCCTAAGTCGGACTGCACGTAAAACACCTAATGTGTTTCTGCTGTTTTATTACTTTTTAATTGAAACATTGTGTTAAATTTTATGAATGTTAAGAAATATTGTGATCACCGTTCGTACAAAGACAAAACATTTTTTACATGTCCAGTCAGTTTACATAGAAAACATAGATTCTTTCATATACTATATGAATACGTGTGTGTGTGTGTGTTATTCGAAGATCAACAATAAGTTCCGAGTCTTGAAACATAGATGTTAGCTGAATTTTGATCTGAATGTTTCAATGTACAAAGTTCTTTCTATGTCGCTACTATTAACCGTCGAATTAAGTGCATTGACAAGTAAAGATATTTTTAAAAAATATTTATAGAATAATTTTAAAAAAATCCTCATGACACAAAATTAATGATGTACCGGTAAACGCATGCGTGCGCGCGCACACACGCATACACATATACATCCATATATGTATATATATATATAGTGTGAATAATTAACATATATAAAATAAAAAAAAACTAAAGGAAATAAAACACACACACACACACACACACACACACACACACACACACACACACACACACACACACATATATATATATATATATATATTGAACAACTTGCTGGCATAGCTTCAATTTCGAATATATATGGTGTAGACATAACTAGCTCGCGAGATAGATAGATAGATAGATAGATAGATAGATAGTGGAACATATCAATGATGACAGATCTCGTTTACACTTTACGTTTTAATGTCATTAAAATGTGCGTGTTTGATATTTATTTTGAAAACAATTGAGGAAGCATTAAATGTAAAATAAATCCATAAATAGATAACAGAAAAAAAAATACATCAAACAAAATAGCGATAATGTTTCTATTCTTTCGTCTTGGGGATGTTTAAAATTTTTTATCATCGGTAAAAAAAAAAGAAAGAAAATTAAAAAGAAAAGTCTAATAGAAAGAAAAAAGAATGAAAGAAAAATCAAGCTGAATCACTTACCGTAAGGTCGTATTTTTTAGTCACTATACTTAACCCAACGCTGTTTAATAAAAACAGTTTTTGCTTCGAAATCTCCACATTAATAAGATAATTCTATCTATCTATCTATCTATCTATCTATCTACGTTTTACTGAAAATAATTCTATTCAATTTTTGTAAACTGTACACTTTCCTCTGTTTTTTTTAAATTTTTTTTTTTTTATTTCGACTCTCATTACCAACTACTTTCTCTTTCCCTTACCACAAGAACGAAGAAAGTATTTGAAGGAATGTAAATAAATCTGCCGAATTTTCCATATCTATCTATCTATCAATTATTTTTATGTTTTGACGATGTTTTATTGTGCATATTTTTTTTACCCACCTGTGAATATTTCTTATTCGTGTCTGTTAAATTGTCTTGAACATACTAACGTTATTTAATATATGTCTGGAATTATCAACATGTTAAAAACATTTCATTAAATCGCGCGAAATTTTCTTTCCGAATTTTTTTTTAAAACCAGCTTAATATCCCAATTGAAAGTCTTCGGTGTTTTTCTTTTTCTCCTTCATTTCCAGCATACAAACAACATTTTCTGACACAACACGAATTCACTACAGCGTCAATCATACTCAGCTTTTAATTTTAGAAGAAGTAAAATATCCGATTTTTTTCCCAACGTTTGTATGAGCAGATTCATTGGGTAGAATATTTCTTGTTTTGACTAAAAATTGTAGTCATTGTTGTTTTTTCCCAGCTTTTCGATGTCTCGCTATCTGTGTGTGTATGTCTAAAGTTTTGAGATGTCATAATTTACAAAGCTTTGTTAAGTTTGATACAAGGTCAAAAGTACGGGGCATCTAGCCCTGTCTAAAGTTCTGAGATGAAGCACAAGAGTATTCTATAAATTCATCGGTCAACGTCACCTTTGAAGACTGCTAGGCCAAATATCTCCCAGAATTACCACACGTCTTTGTGTTTCTCTGTATGACTACCACCACACGAACACACGAACGCAGGCGAGAACAAACATGCGTACATCGAAGAAGCTGTGGGTTCAAGAGGGCCTCGAAGATTTTAGAAGTATTCGGAATTCTTGTTTAGCCTCGACTGGGCGTGGGTGTGAGTAAAATGGAAAATAGCATAATCGTTATTCGTAATTTTTTTTATCCTGTCTAAAAGCTGACTCGAAACCTGAACACTGGCGCAGGAGCTTTATGTTGTTAAACAATCACTAAAGCGTTTTGATTTGTGCAAGAGCATGCATGTATATAAAGCTAAGTTTAGCTGCGTCTGAGGCACTCTGTAGTAATTTCGTGTAGTAATAGCACTGCTCAACGACGAATAATCTCTTTTTCTTCATCACTTTTTGTGTGTGTATGTGTGTGTGTGTGTGTGTTCACGCTTGCACACATATTCATGTGTGTATTCGTAAACAATGCGTAGGAGGAGAATTGAAAAAGGTCTCATAGTGCTTACTTCATGGCCTGCTTGCTGTCTTAGACAGTCACCTATTTCGCAGGGGCTTCAATGTTCAAACGCAGGTAGAATACTAAACTTTAAAATCAAATCAAGGTCTATCAAAACAAGCGTACTCCTTTCTCGTTTGGAAGAATGGTGCAACAGCTCTCCCATTTTTTAATCTTGTGTCATACTAAACTCAATAAATATCACCATGCTTAATTTGAAATACAGCTTTAAACTGTTCGTAAGAGAACCGAATAAAACCAAGCTTCCATCAGTGTGTGTGTGTGCGCGCGCGCGCACGCGCGTGCGTGTGTGTGTGAGTGTGTGTGTGTGTTTGTAACACTAAAAAATTTAATTGTAAAATAACTTCGAGCGCAAAAATGGCAGTGTTCCAATATTGTTAAAATAGTATGGAACTTGTTGTCGCTTAGTCTCCAATGACAGTTGTAAGCTGAAACTGGTGTAGAGATTCAAATTTAAAGAAAATATTTTTTATGAAATAAATAAATAAATATATATATATACATATATATATATATATATATAAATTTAATTGAATATATATAAATTTAATAGTATATATATATATATATAATTAATGTTGGCAAATAATTCAGCTATAAATAAAAACCCTCTCCTGAATAGCTTGATTTTTCATGTTTGTATATTCACACACACACACACACACACACACACACAAATATATATATATATATATATATATATATATATATATATATATATATATATCAACTGATGCGCACAAAAATATAAAAATTTGAAAATGTACTATTTTTGAGCAAGACATTCACAAAAGTAAGGAAGAAAGAAGGATAACACTTAATATCATCCAGTTTCCCACTTGCTGTCATTAATTGAGGTAAATTATTTTTACTCTTTTTGAGTTTTTCACCCCACCACTAGTTGGTGATCTTTCACTTCAGAACTCTCCTGAGTATCGTAGCAGTGCTGTAGTCTAGATGTTTTCAAATCTTCCTCGAATCTCAAGTTCACCCAGTTCCTTTTCCAAGTCACTGGGCTTCAACTACGGTTGATATCATCGTCACTTTCATGTTCCACCACTTTTTCCTTTCTCTGGCAAGGTTCAGGTATCTCTCTAGCTTTTCGTCTTTCTTCCCTTTCCCTCTGCAGTCTGCAGAGACGGCAAAATCCAATAGATGACAAGTTCTTATCTTGTTAATTAACACTAGGAATGGTCTTCTGGTCGGGATTGGGTGATCCGAGAGAATTTTAAGCATTTCATTTTGTAAGAGTGATTTTGGTTTGTGCATATACCATTTATCAGAACGGTGAAATTTCAGTCTTTGGCTCAATTCTCAGTTAATAATCTTCCCCACTCATTTGTGCCTATTCTTGAATTCCTTTTGTGCTAGTTGGCGGGACCACTTATATGATTAACTGTTTTATAACTATAACCACTTCCATTTCTTCATTGCATTATCAATTATTATCTTTATTATCTTTATTATTATTGCAAGTTTTTCATACCAATTTTTATTGAGCCAAACGCAAACGATTTCGAAAATTGGACTGGAAATAATTTAAATCTTTGAAGGAGCACTTTTTACAATGTTACAGCCAAATATCTACCAAAATCTGATTATTATATCATAGATAAAAACAACCAAACTTGCTTGGCCAAGTATTGATATTTAAGCTTGAATTAGTCCGACATAAGGTCCTAAATGTCGGAGTACCCTGTGAATAAGGATCTACATTCTACATCGACGATCATGTAATCTATTAACTCACAGGAAGATGCCCGAGTCTGATATCTACTAAGTGTATATTCGTAAGGTACAAGGCAACGAAAGTACGACCCTCTACTCTGAATACCTAACTTTCTTCGAGAGTATTGGCGCGAACTTTAGTTTTTACCGATATACTGAGGAGCTTGCCTTCAGGGGGTCATCCCTTCCAGGCAGCACGTCGTCTAAAGAGCCAGAGTTTGGTTTATTGCTTGATATCGGAGGCACCTCCTAAGGGGTGATGTCAATGGAGACCAAACAATTTTTAGCATTGTTCTTATCCGTGCATTCGTGTGCTAAAAATCCTCTGTTGGAAAACTTTGCTTTGTCATATCCTGGCCATCGAGAAGGGGTTAGGTAAACACTACAGTACTGCGTTGCAAGATTAGCTCGTCAATAACAACCTCATGGCATATCGGTGAATATTGGTTCGGGTAATGCCAAAGCCATTCTTGTAGAAGGGGCGAACGTTGATATTAAATTAAATTAACGTAAGTTAATATGTGTGTAGCACTCAGTGAAAAACGAACAGACTTCTGTAAGAACGATTTGGTATATTAGCTTAAATCGACTTTGAGGGTTGTGCGACTGCAAGTTTCCTCAAATCTCAACCACCTTCCTTAGTATTTAATTCCTTATAATGATTGTGTTCTTTGCTTAGCTCTTTCCTCATTATATTGTTTTCGCTCTAGTATTAAACTGGTGGCTTTCATAGAAGAATGAGTGACAACAAGTCTCAATACTCCGGTATTATTCCTCTATTCTTGCTGTTTCAGTGATTCTGGCGTCTCGATTCGAGTCTTCTTAAGATTTCAATTTCTTCAAATCTGTCACAAATCTCTTGGTGTCTGTTCCAAGAGCAACATCAATGTGGCATATTTCCTTTTTTTTTTTTTTATCCCATCCTCTCACAAAAAGTTTAGATTCTTTTTCAGCTTTTAATTTTCTTTAAAATCAACACGAGGAAGGTGCTTGTGATACAACGGTTATCATTGTAGGAAATGGACTCGGCAACCCAACTTAAAATTTTGGACGAGGCTGTTTGTATTTTGCATTGCGTTAATGCACATTGAAAAGTATTAATCTTTGATATATATATATATATATATATATATACGAACACCTCTGCACGAGCAGGATGTGGAACCAGTTAGACATTTTTGAATTCAGAGTTTTCCATGTCCTGCATCGGTTGCCATAACATGTTTAAAGAGCTTAGTCTGCCCCACTATTTACTCATAGTAGGAGGGAAAATAGTTGGATGCATAAGTTTCCCAAGAGTATTAGCGCTCTATGAAATGCAGAGAGCTTCGTCCAAGATTTGAACTCGGGTCGCCATTTCCATTTTCTACGTTGACTACCATTACGCTACAAGCACCATCTAATAAATACATCATCCAGTCAAATGGTATTTTAGAAGTATAAAGATACATACATAGGTCCTTTAGAGGCACCCCTGGTAGAACGGTTAGCGTCGTAAGAAATGGACTAGGTGCGCCAAGTTCAAATCCCAGACCTGGTTGTTTGCGTTTCACTTCACACTAATACCGTTGGGAAAAGCATGAATCCAACTCTCCCTTACCCAGCTATCGGTAAATAACAAGGCAGACTGAGCTCTTTAACATTCGTATGGTAACCGCTATCGAAGAAAGAACAATCTGAATTCAAACCAGCTTGACCTTTAGTCGCAATAGAGGAGTTGGGTAAATATGTACTCTGCGGTCGGTGGTAACGGTGACGTTCAGGGTCAGATATCGGCAAGAGATTGAAGAGTAGTATCTGTTCTTCTATCTTATTTTTCATTTTGGACTGGACACAACCAAGCTCGTCCTGGGGATTCCAATCCAGCGGCAACACATCTTTTGCACCAAGTCTGATCGGCTTGGATTCATCCAATGTCAGCTTAACAGCAGCGACGGCTGTTGCAGTTATATGAACGCGTATGGGACTCCTCGTCAAACTGACCTTGTGACATTTACAATGACTTAAATAGAGAAATTTATTACTTTTTTTTAGTATCGATTAGATCTAGTCTTCTGGCCTGGACTGAGATACTTTTTCATGTAATTGTGTATAAATATATATATGTGTGTGTATGTGTGTGTGAGGTTTGCGCTGTCAATCAAAATTGCTTGCATAGTTCCCAGTATATAAGCCTTTCCCTTCCGTCATACCTAATTTTTGTCTACGGAGCCCAATTGATAAATTTCTGTACCTATTTGTTAAGGTTTGCTTAGTTTGACACAAGATAAGAAGTATTGTGCAGTGAATGAGAATAAAGTTCACTAGTCATAGTCATTTAGAACAGCTCATTAACCATTACAACACGTGAGGCGCTCTAGTTATATTTCTATCCATTTCATGTGCTTGATCTCTTTGTCTATTTAAGCATAGTATGCGTTAATCATTTGTTTGAATCTAGTCTAACTTGACCTTATTGGATATTTTATAGATTTATTAGTAGCATCCATTGACAGGGCTTTTATTTCTCTCTTTAAATGTCCTCTACGCAACCATGTTCATTTAATCTCCGCTATGAAATGTCCGTACAGTGGTTTTTCAGGTGGAGGCTAGTTTTTAAGTTTTCTTATTCCTCGTTTGTTCTATCAGGCTTATCATTTTAACTTTGAGGGAATTTTTTTTCACCAGTTCTAGTTTGTGTGTGTGTGTGTGTGTGTGTGTGTGTGTGTGTGTATTTTCTACTGAAATCTCGATGACAACAAGTTTCTACAGGTCTCCAGGACTCTTCTAAGTTTTCTAGCTGATTTTAACAGCACTTTGATTTGGATGATCTTGATTCTTTCTCTGATCACTAGTTCTCCTAATCTCTTTTCCGTACGTTTGGGGACCGTTCCAGTGGCACCACTGCAATTGGTATCACTGTCGTCTTTTGAATCCACAGCTTTTTCAACTTCGTTTATTTTTTTTTGTTTTCTTTTCTTTTCCCTTGGTGGTCTGTAGCAACGGCACTAGATGACAAGTTCTTTTCTTCTAGTAAATTAATACTAGGTTTGGTATGGATTTGGTGAAAAAGGGATTTTTATGGGACTCTCAGAGAAATTCTGGTTTGAGCATAAACCGTTTATTAGCAGGATCAAATGTTAATCTTTTGCACAATTCCCAGCGGATCATCATTCTCACCCAAATGTAGATTGTCTTACATTCTTTTTGTGCTTGTTTATTATAATTGTTATTTTTTACTCCTTTAGAGTTTTTCACATCAGCGTTAGCTGATGGTTTTTCCCAGGAGTTTGAGTGACAGCAAGTCTCCTCAAGTCTCCAGGACTCTTCTCAGTATTCTGGCCGTTCTCAATAATATAGTAGTTTGGATGGTCTCCACTCGTCCGCCAACTTCTAAGTCATCCATTCCCTTTAATAATCCTTTAGTTACTGTACCATCAGCACCAATCATACTTGGTACAATTATCACTTTCATGTTCCATATTTTTTTCAATTCTCTAGTAAGGTTGAGGTACTTATCCTTCTTTTCACATTCTTTCAGATATATTCTGTGGTCAGCCGGGACAACAAAGTCGACAATTTTGCAAATCCTCTTTTTTTGTTATTATTATGTCTGGTATTCTGGCAGAGATTAGGTGATCCGTCTATATTATCATTATTATCATTATTATGATTATTAACTATCAATTAATACCATCATACTTACCATCATCGTCGTTCAAGAGATTTGTTGTTGAAAAGTATTGATAGACTAACGTTAATGAAACATAACCATTACTTATCCATACAAGTATTATTTTGCTCAACAGACCAACAGGCGAATAATTAATTCTTTGCGCACCATCTATAACGGTCATGTCCTCGCTGGGACACCGGACACATGCAGTGGTTTTTCCTTACGCTCACTAACTTTTTCTGAAATACTCCAACAGCATTATAATTTCCTTTTTTTCCCTATGAAATCTAAAACACGCTTTCATCCAATTTTCATAGCTATATATTACCCTGTTAGGGTAACGGTTATCGTCGAAGGAAATAGAATCGGTGACCAGAGTTCAAATCCTGGAAAAGACTATTTGCATTCTCTTGGGAAAAGCTGAACTCCTTCTGTTCTCATTCCAGTCATGGGTAAGTAGTAAGGCAGACTGTTCTCTTTAGCCTTGGTAAGGCAACCGGTATAGGAGAAGAAAAATGCTGAATTCAAACTAGCTGTTCTCCACCCCTAAAATTGACCTTTTGTCACATCCTGCTCGCATTAGAGTAAATGCATTTATACTATGTTAATGCTGTTCAAGATGGCGGGATGTAGTGATATTCTTTTTGTATTGTTTTTAATGACCTATTTAAAACCATTTTAATGACATATTTAATGACATTTTAATGGTCTATTTAATTCCATTTTTAATGGCGTTATTTAATGCCAAAGCCGTCCTTGTAAAAGAACAGTAGTGGTACTATTAACTCATAGCTGGTGAAAATGAAAGGGTCCATAATCCTCAGTAAATATCATCATAAATATTACTATCTATTTCCAAGTTCAACATATTTTCTAGTGTTTAAACTGTAAAAATATTCCATATATTTTATATGTTGACTTGAAAGAACTTGTGCAATTTAATACTGAATAAAGTCAGTGAACCTAAAGAGAAATTACTTTCCAAAACATTTTTTCATTATTAAAATGAGAAAATATTCTTTACTGTCATTTAGTTCACCTGTTTAATTTATCCAATGTATTTTGTTGCACTATATATATATATATATATATATTTTGCATATACTGAATTAAAGCGTAGAATTTCCATGGACCCAGCTTGCTATTATCAATATTATTATCTCTTTCAGCTTTATCAGGATATCTGATTTTTTTTTCCATCGGTGACAACTGTTTACGGATTCAAAATAATCTATTGTCTGATATGTGCGCAAGTATGCAATTCTTATGCTACAAACTGATTGCTTTCAGAGTTGTGCAAATGTCTCCACCAATGTATTACATATATCCGGGGTCAGAAAGGAAAGAGAAGAAAGGTAACAAGTTGCGGCAATCTCTTGGTTTCAAAAATTTCGCATCTTGTTTGAAATGAATTAAACAGATGCGCTATTCAAGAAAATATATCTTGATCATTTGTTAGAGATTTAATCAGTCTTTTCGAACAAACATTGTCCGAATTTTTGAGATTGAATATTTTCATTACTCCAACAGCAAAACAAGCTCACTCTTAGGTACACTGTTAAATGGTTCCAAGTATTGTTATTTATCAATAACGATTCAATTAAACATTTGTATTTTTTACTCAAAGTTGAATGACCAAACAGTTCTATTTCTAACAATTCACGTTAGCATTAGTCATTTGTTTTCACTCAGTTCAAATGTCAAGCAGTTCTATTTGACCCATAGGTAGGACCCTATCAGGTGCTACCAGAGTGAACCTGGGAGCGATGGCAATGCATTCCCATTTCAGCATTACTGGAGCCTAATCATGAGATTGTTTAATGTCAATCCAGGACACTCGTTGTGTGGGGTATCTTACCTCTCTACGGAGATACAGCCGGTGTATTTTACAGTTCCAGTCGACTCGGGGTTTGCTCATTCTCGAGTAGAAAACAATATTTCCCCGTCGAGCTCCAGAGGATTTTCCATCTGCAGCCCACCCCCATTGCTACGTAGCACTTAATTCCTAATGTTCGAACAGTGTCAAAATTCAAATTTCGTGGAAGGCAGGGAAAATTTGATCCCGCCTCTGTATGTGTGCGTGTGTGTGGACACAACTTAAAAAGGCTTTGGGCCTCATAACATGTCTCTCATTGGTCGCGGTGGGTGTCCTTGTGATGTAATAGTTAAAGTACTGGACTGCGGAATCGTTGTAAGTGAGTTCGAACTCTAGTCACGCAATTACATTCACTTTCAGATCTAATACCCTTAGGAAAGGTATGAACTCATATCCTCCAAGTTATGAGTTAAAGAGTACCACTTTTGTTTTTCTAGAAGGATGGCTTTGGCATTAAATAACCTTCGGAGGATGATATGCTATTAAACAAAGAAACTAAACCAAACTATCTAACTAGTCACCTAACTTGTTTTCTGGTCGTTAAGGCACAGATTATGTAAGGTGTCTTGACAGGAATAGCCTCGCTGTGCCCATATCTCTTTTAGTCTACGAATGGTTTGAATTCTGAATTTACATTCTCCTTAACGGGTTGCCATATAAAGGTTAAAGAGCCCAGTGTGTCCTGCTATTAACAGATAGCTGGAGAATAGTTGTATTCATTAGGTATTTGCGCTATGTATTGCATACTTTTGAGAGTGTAAATACTGTTACTTAATTTTTCGTGTGTTTTTCCCCGCTATTTAAACGTGTATTTCGATTTTATTTTGAATTTAGAAAGTTTTTCCGGTTTTCTACATGAATTTCTTTCTTTCTTTCTTTTTTGTTTGTTTGTTTGTTTGCTTGTGTGTGTGTGTGTGTGTGTGTGTGTAATTGAAAGGTTTTGTGTTTAAATTTGCAGATAAATTATAGACAGATTGCAACAGATATTTTTTACATTGCTGCCGACAACCTGTTTTCTAAACCTACCATGCTATGATTGATTGATTGATTTAAAAGGCATGTCAACCGGTCTAGGATTATTCTATGCCTACAGTTTAGGGAATTGTGTTCAGTGTACATGCACATTTATATTTTTTGTGCCTTTTTAAATTTTTTTTTTCACAATTTTCTTTTTTTTTTTTTTGCCCACGGTTCAATTGAATTTGAATGATTTTTAAACAGAACTATTTAACCCATAGATGGGAATCCACCACTCTGGGTCCGAGTACACGCCACATTCCCCACATCTCAAAAAATGGAGCCTCGCCATCTCATGCAGTTAAGTGTCATACCCAGGTCACCCCTTGTTGTGGGGTAGGGATATAGGAGTCTCTAAACCCTACTGATAGGGCGTGTTTTACACTTGTTCATTAACACAGACATCTATCTATCTAGCTGTCTCTCACGCTCCCGCTATCTCTCTTTCTTTCCCTCTCTCTCTCTCTCTCTCTCTATATATATATATATATAATTTTTAATTATATTTTTAATTGAGAGACTAGCGAAGATCGAAGACAAGAAATTTATATTCCTTACTGCCTCCATAAATGATTCCCGGACTCACTAATGAGACACGCATTTATATCAGTTTGATTTTCGAGTCCAGGTCAAAGAAAAAAAAACCCAAACAAAACAAAACGAAACAAAACGAAAAAAAAAAAAAAATTAAAAACAAAAAACAAACTAGCAAAAAACACGACTTCAAATGCTAATTTTCTGAACAGATCGTCACACCACCATCCTTGGTGCTATTCAATCTTTCTCAATCTCATTTCCCCTTATTTATCTTTGTGCTTGACTAGGCACAGTAAATACCTATTTGTCGTCATATACTTATGGCAATGATGTTCTAATCTATGCGTACATATTGATTTCCATGTTGAATAGTTCTAAAATGACTGTTATTATCACTCATTGTAATTATATATATATATATATATATATATTATTTCGTCAGTATTTAGTGTCCGGGCCAAAGAAAAACTTCAAATGAACATTTTTCAAAGCAGGTGGACCTTTCCCTTTTAAAAGACTTGAGCAACAGTATTCTTGATGCTCTCTCGTCTATTTAACTCTGTGTCATTCTAAGTTTTAAACGCAACTACAAGCTTAGTTGAGGGTACAGTTTGAGTTGTCAGTAAGAAGAGTAAATATAAACACACTCACACACTCTCTCTCTCTCTCTCCCACACGCACACACACAAATATGCACACGCCCATTTACTGTGTGTGTATACATGTGTGTATATGTGCGCTCGTGCGTGTTTGTGTGTATGTACGAATGTGTGTGTCGGCTCATGCAGTATAGTCGCAGAGCTGAGTTATATGGAATTAGTCGAATCAATTAACTACGAAAAATGTAAACAAGACCGTCTAAAAATATTCTGTTACAGGTGGCTCCAGTGAGTATAAACGTGAATTCATCGACAGGTAATTTCACCTAACGAAGAAAAAATATTTCTATATATTTATGAATCAGATAAAAAAGAGTATTTGGAATTACAATGAGCATAGGGCTATATATGAACAGAGTGTGATAGGTGCATAGGTAGGCAGACTAGGATAGATAGATATATAGACATGGACCGACTGAGACGAACATGGGCAGGGATAGATAGATAGATAGATAGATAGATTGAACGTAATGTAACTGAAGCAAGCTAAGAGTAATAAACACGTATTCATTCATATATATATATATATATATATATATATATATATATATATATATATATGCGCGCGCGCGTGTGTGTTGATAAATCTTGATGATTTAGCGAGTGGGTAAATGTAAGTTCCATGCAAAGGCGATATCAAAATTTATGGTGTCAGGTCTATTCAAAATCAACCCTGAAATCTGATCCTAGCTACATACAGATGCCAAATACACCTGCGTGGAAAAAATGCACCACCGTTGTGCCCACATAGCAGTCCCCAAAACGAACTCACTGGCAGGTAGGAGGTACATGGTGCAACTAAGCTAAGTTCACTTTTATCATAGCATCATGATCTTTGGCGCCTTTGCCAAAAATTGAACATTTTACCTCATTTTCTGGAGTGTGTTTTTTATCATGAAACTGAGGTTCTCTTTGCTCTTGGGAGAGGCATGAACCTACTTCTCCCTATGCTCTCTTCCACCACCTTATATCTTAGAATATTTTGTCACGCACTGCGATACTAAGATTTATCATAAATGAAGAGAATGGGTGAGTGAATATTTAGGTAGACCATTCCCTCATGACTATCTTAAAAGCTGGATATTAACTAGCCTTTATCCTTTTAATCCTCAGTGAGAGGGTCCATAGACAAATAGTCTCGTTTTGACATTTGTTTGACTGTTCAAACCCTGATACAATGTCAGAAGATCCCTGACAAGCGCTCACCACTGATCACAGATAGGTTGAGAATTGTCATTCATATCTTTAATAGAAAATGTGTTGGACTTAGTCAGCGTTGACTCACACGAGTACCCAGGGAGGAAATAATTCATTAAAACTGGGTAGCGAGATGAGAATATGTCAGATAAATAGAGGGATATAAACGACATGACGTACATAGAAAAAGAAAGGGTGAAAATAAATAGACACTCAGCATGAATAAAACTACTATAAATAGATAGAAAGATAGATAGGTATGAAAAGAATGAAAGAAAGAGAGAGCGAAAGAGAGTAAAAGAGGGTGGGAGAAAGAAAAGCGGAGACCATAGATAGATAGAGAGAGAGAGAGAGAGAGAGAGAGAGAGAGAGGGGGGGGAGAGAGAGAAGAAAACAGAGAGTGCTGTTCTAACCGAGAGTGATCAAGAGAGACACAAGGAGAGAGAGTGACGCACCAATAAACTAGGATAGATATAAATAGATTGAAATTTACACACATACCCGTGTGCAAGTTGAAAATTTCAAGACCTTTTTTGGCAAAAAATTGGTGTCGAACTATACACGAGTAGGAATTTTGCAATGTTGAAATTCAAAGACCA
>OY757921.1:50193883-50303883 GCA_963585895.1 Sepioteuthis lessoniana
TCATAACAATCCAGGTCAGAGCGAACCTGAGAGTAATAGCAATGAATGGGTACTTCAAAATCTCCAGAGCACTAGAACAACAGCCTCACCACCAGATGTAGTTTAGTGTCATACCCAGGCCACCTGTTTTGGGGTGCTCTTATCCATTTACCTGGGATGCAGTCGGTGTATTCTAAGCCCTATCGACATAGCTTTTCTATTTCTTACTAAATTTAGTCGTGCACAGAGACACAGTTTTTGAATAACGTCCCTCAAAAGTCTACAGAAAAAATCATTTATGAAACAATTTTACTAACCATAACGCTACAGTTAATATAGACACGTTCATGCCTGTCACCAAAGGGATGAAAATTAACCCCCACTCCGTGAGAGTGATATAAACTAATTGTTGTGCCCTAATTCTTACAGTATAAAACCTTTAACGAATGGATGTTATTGTGCTAACCGCCTGGTCCCAGATGACCTTCCTTCTTGTTTAGCAAGGCTGAGTTCATCGCTTGGCGCCTGAGGCAGCCCAAAATGAGGAATGCCAAAGGAATCAAGCATTTTTTGTGACAACCATGCATGAATTTTATTCGTGCATGGCCTTCTTCTATAAAATGACCTTGTGTCAACTTTGGCCTGGATAAATATGATACTCTTTTTTACTCGCATCTCCCCCAAATTCTATTTCTACCCCCTCGGAATGAGTGGCTGTCAATCCAACTCTCAATACCCCGGAAAGACGCCTAAATATTAAATTCTATAAAACATTTGAACGAAAAAAATTACTATTGGATTAATTTTTAGACATACATATACTCGAGTAGTAGATTCAGTATGGTAGCAAACCCTGTAACAATTATAGAAAGCCGTTTCAAAAGGCTTTAAAATTGAAAAGCATTGCAAAGGGCTTTTTATCACTGAAATGCACAACAACTTGCTTTACTATCGAAATGCATTGCAACTGGCTTTACTCTCGAAAGGCATTGCCATAGGCTTTTCTATGGAAATTAATAGCAAAGGATTTTTCCAATACTTACGCCTGATGAGTAGGTTGAATACAGTAGAAAACCCAGTGTATATACGTCAATTATGAACATGAATGGAATTTGGTTTTAGCAACTGCCTCTTATCAAAATCTAATCTCTGTTATTGAAAGTGACAAGAACAGATTAAACTCTCTTTAAATGGTTTTCAAAAGTGGCAGTCTAAATATCACTTTAGAATTATGGAGACGTTTTGCTTAATAATAATAATAATAATAATAATAATAACAGGATTCCTGGTGACTTGAGGAGACTTGCTGTCACTCAAACTCTTGTGAAAAACCATCAGCTAACACTGATGTGAAAAACTCTAAAGGAGTAAATAATAATAATAATAATACCACCTGTCAAAGAGTATTATAAAATCACTAAATACAAAGATCTGAAAATAGAAATAAAAAAAAATGTGGTACCTTAAAACTACCACCGTACCAGTAATAGTGGGAGCCCTGGGTGTGAAAAAAAGGATAGATAAACACATTAACAAGATACCTGGCAGTCTTAACGAATATGAAATGAAAAAAAAAACGCGTAAACCTATAGATGGAACATAAAATACATATAATCAGTATATTGATAAAGCCTTTGTGGAAGATTTAAGACACCAAATATAAAGCTTAAAATCAGATAATAATAATAATACCTGGAAGCCCGGGAAATGGCTACGAAAATAAAACCTCAAGAGAGAAACTGAATCTCTTCTGATAGGAGCACAAAATAATGCCATAAAGACCAATTATATATAAGCGATAATTGATGTATTATCAATCGTCGCTTTTATATAATGGGTCTTTATGGCATTATTTTGTGGTGCCGTTAGAATAGCAAGTGCAGGTTTTGTGGCGAGAGATGAAACAGTTAATCCTATAATAAGCGATTACAGCAAACTTACGCAAAAGGAGTACAAGACTAGATACCACTGGGTGGGAAAAGTGATCTACAGGGAATCGTCGGAGAGATTAAGATTTGACTATACCAAAAAATGGTATTGGCACCAACCTTAGAGAATGAGTTATATAAAATTCTCTGGCATTTTGAAATACAAACGAATCATCTAATCCTGGCTAGAATCTCAGGCGTTGTGGTAATTATAAAAAAAACAAAAACAAAAGAAAACAAAAACAAGAAACAAAAAACTTGTCCACATCTCCCTCTAAAAAGTTCATATCTCTTATATATATATATATATATATATATATATATATATATATATATATATATATATATATATATATAAGAGATATGAACTTTTTCGATGTTTAAGGTAATCAAAGTTCATTGCAATCATGTGAGTAGTAGTATGCCGAAATTTGAGAAAAATCATTATTATATTTTCAACTTTTCATTGAATTTCTTTATTGCATTACAAATATTATACAAGTAATCCTGTTTGGGGGAGACCCCGAGGTGTACTGGCTAAAGTACTGAACTAAGGCCTCAATGTAAACGCGTTCGAACTCCAGTTCCGCTCACTTTTGACTACGTTCACTTTTGACTAATCTCCTTGGGGAAGGTTTCGAACCACCTTATCTCCCCAGCTATCAGTTAAATAGTATCACTGCTGTTTACGAAGGATAGCTTTAGCATTAAATAACTCATGGAGGTTGTTATGCTATAAAACAAAATAACCAAACCAGACCTTAATCCTATCTAATGCTAATAATTGACGTATAACTAAATAATCTGTACACAATTTCATGTAATTCCAAGTATTCCTGTTTAATACTAATAATGTACACGCAGTTATATCATTTAAAGTAACTATAACATAATCTGGTATCAAGTATTCCTATCTAATACGATTAATTTACATAATATCGTATGGTTTAATGTAGCTTGTAAATAATCATTTGTGAATTACATGATTTCAAGCAACTGATAATAATAATTCTTATTAAACAACTATACTTTCAAGTAACAATTCTCAATACAAATAATTTGCCCTCAGTTTTAGTTTCAAATATTCGTATCAAATATGAGTCATTTTCAAACAGATCTATTCGTGACCCTACCAAGTACTACCACCCTGGGTCAGAGTGAACCTGGGAGTAATAGCAATGACGGTGTACCCCACACTGGAGCTTCACCTGCAGATGCAGTTTCGAGTCATTCTCAGGACACCCATTTTTAGAGGGGGTCTCATCCTTGTACAAGGGATACAGTCAGTGCATTCTAAGCTCTGCCGACATAACACTACCCCTACCCAGTCCCTACGCTGAAAGGTAAGTTTTTCGTTGATATCGATTTCATGATTAATTATGTTTATACCGAACTGAAATACAGAAATCTGCTTTCGAAAAATGGCGGGAAATCCAATGGTTAACGCGTATATTTAAAAAAAAAAATTCATATCTTATTTTCTTTTTTTACAATGAATCTCCCACCGTAAAGATGTCTCTAGCAGACAATATTGTCTCTTTATACAGTTATCTACTAAACTTTTATTAGTTTGTTGCAAGGCCTGAAATATGGGGCACTCAAAGAAATGAACTCACTAACAATGACGTTACATCACGCGAGGTGCCCAATTCTTTTTATGATGGGGAGACTGTCTCATTTTAAGTAAAACTCACTGTGACGCACTTGTTACGCACCAAAGTTTGCTCAATCTAGTACACAGGCTTCAGATTGCTAATAGCGCCAACTGTTACTTGATGGTCACCCATATATGAACAGAGGGGTGTCCTCGTGGTGTAATGGTTACAGCAATGGACTGCGAAATCGTTGTAAGCGAGTTCGAATTCCAGTCGCTTTATTATGTTCACTTTCAGGCAAATACCCTTGGGAAAGGTATGAACCCCCTTATCCTCCCAGCTATGGGTTAAATAGTACCCCTGCTATTCTTCTAGAAGAATGGCTTTGGTATTAGATAACCTTTAAAGGTTGATATGGCATTAAACAAAAAAAACCAAACCAAACCAAACTAAGAACGGAGTGGGCTCATCATTACCTATATTCAATGATTTGGCAAGAATTATTGCTTTTTGAGTAATTTGACTATAATTTAATGACAGCAATAACAATAAATAAATAAATCGCATCATAGATGTGGAACAAGGCTGTCTATATGAAGCATTCATTGGAGATCGAACATATAACTCAGCAAGTGAAACGAGTTTATCCATCAATACACTATGATGGGATCCGAGGCTTTTTACTGAATTGTGTTATTTTTCAATATTTTACCATTATTAACCTTGTAATACAGTTTATATCAAGTGGCTTTTTGGTTTAGTTTCTTTGTTTAATTGCATATCACTTTTTGTGTTTTGTTTAATCCCAAAGCCATCTTTGTAGAAGAACAGTAGTGGTACAATTTAAATCCCAACTGGGCGAACAAGGGGGTTCAGACCTTTCCCAAGAGCACGACTGGAGTTCGAACTCGCTAGCAACGATGTAACCGTCCAGCACGTCAACTACTTCTCGTTGGGGACTCCCTCAGTATTAAGATGTTGGACAAATAGCAACACAGACACCGCTTAAGCTTTGGTCTGGCTTATTTATTTAACAATATATCTACTCTTCATGGGTTATTTAATACCGAAATTTTATTCCTTTGTAAATATTTGATCGGAATCAAAACTATGTTTTCAATTTTCCTTTGGATTTTTTAAGAATTGCACGTTTTTCTTTGTCTATTATATTTTTTTTTGCACAGTGACATGATATTAAGTATTCCAATCTAATTATAATAATTTTCAAAGAGATCTATTTCAACCACAAATGGACTCTAACAAGTACTACCACACCTGGTCACAGTGGACCTGGGATTAATGCCAATAAATGAGTACTCTACTCTCACCCTAGCTCTAGAACAGGAGCCTCACCACTGGATGCAGTTTAGAGTTCAGCCCAGCATACGAAATAGGTTAAAGTGGAACCACATTTTTTTCTACGTTCTGATGTATGGGATCTTTGCCCTAGCTTTCTTTCGTGTTTCTATTTTTTGTTTTACGCAGGCATTTCCTGTTTTATTTGTAAACTTATTTCATCATTTCCTTCTAGAGGATGTGCTGAAAACTTCTCAGCCCAACCAAGAAGAAAACAACCTGCAAAAAGATTTCCTTTTTAGAATTGTCAAAGAAATTTTTATAACAACGAATCAATAGGGTTGAATAGCAGATTGAATATGTATTTACCAAAACCCTCAATAAGAGCAAGGTGCGACACAAGTTTAACAGGTTTGAATTCAGAGTTTTTCTTTTTTTAGACTGGTTGCTATACCAAAGTTGAAGAGCCCAGTGTGCTCTACTATTTACACATTGATGGATGGAGAATAGTTGGATTCATACCATTTCCAAATGTATGAGCACTATTTGAAATACAAATAGCTTGAGCTCAGATCACCGTGTCCATATCCAACGACGATAGCCGTTACACCACAAGCATTTTCTTGAGTGAATGTGTGAAACAGAGTGTATTTTTTACATAGCTTACTCTTCCACTTTTCCCTTTAACCATCTTGGCATGTTAATAACGAGTGACTTTTATCAAGATATTGGTTGATGAGAAAGAAAACAGGGAATAAATGGTTCTTTCCTTTTCTAAGGAGCATTTGTGCAAAGTAAAGACTAGTACTCCTCTTTTTCTTTATCTTTCTCTCTCCCCACCCCTCTCTCTCTCTCTCTCTCTTTTAATTGTTACACCATTGTTCGTTTTTCTTGTTGGCATATTTTCTTTACTTATTCGTCTTCAAACATGTATCCACCTGAATATCTATGCTGTACGTATTTATTTGCAACAAGGAATATGTAACACAAAGTCAATTTTTAAGGAGAGTAAAGTTGGGTTGAATTTCGAGTTTTCCTTCTTCTTAGTTGGTTACCTTATCGAGAGGAAAGAAAGCAGTCTGCCCTTTTATTTACCCATAGCTGGAGAACAGACGGATTCATGCCTTTACAAAGAGCATTAGCGTAAAGTGAAGCAGAAAGAGCCCCATCAGGATTTGAACCCAGATCACCTGTTCCATTTCCTACGATGATAACCGTTACACTGAGTGTACCTCCAGCGCTGTGTATCTCTTACAGAGAAAATAGAGCTTCATTAGTTTAACAGTTCTACACCAAGTTGAATGCTGGCAGAGTTTTTCTTTCTTGGTTTTTTTTTTCTGTCAACATCTTTTTAACTGATTTCCACTGTATCAAATATAAGAAACGCAAGCACAGTTGAAAGCCGGGTCGAATTTTGTTTATTGATTAATTCGATTCAACTTTTCGCTTCTTCCGTCCCTTGATAAAAGCAGTTTACTAAGATTTCTTGTGTTATTCGTTTTGTGATTAAAATCAAGTAAAGCACAATATATATATATATATATATAGATAGATAGATAGAGAGAGGGAGAGAGTCAGAGATAATGAAAGAGAGTGGATACAGAAATCAACACTATATGGGGATCCTCAGTTATAAGTTTTCATGAATTTCATTTGGTTTTCTTTGTTTAATAGCATATCAACCTTCATGAGTTATTTTATAGCAAAGCATGCTTAGAGAAGAGAACAGAAGTGATACTATTTAACGCATGGCTGTGGGAATAAGAGGTTCATACCTTTTTCAATAGTATTAATCCGAAAATGAGCGTACTAGTGCGTCTGGAGTTCAAACTTGCTGAATTCGAGGCCACAGTCCAGCATTTAGCCATTACGCCACATAGTCCCCCTCTCATGATTTTCTGGCCAACTTCCAGTTGACCTACTCCATATAATTATGAGAAACATGAAGGGATTTTGTGGTTTTTATAATATGATGTTTTGGTTTTAGACGAGAGGTTTATTCATTTAAATGCTATGATTATGAAAACGAGTTTACATGTATATAATATATATATAATATATATATACCTCGACAACAATACTTCATCAACTGAAAGCGATATCAACATAGGCAGATGTTAACATAGGGCATAGGAAGAACTGCTCTTGGAAGGATATCAATCCTAAAAATATGATCACTTTGATAAAATAAAACAATGATTTTTTCCAACCTGTGGCTATGTCAGTAGTACTGCATGGATGCACCACTTGGATGCTAACAAAACGCACGAAGAAAAGATGGAAGCTACACAAGAATGCTACGTACCATTTTGATTAAATCCTAGATGCAGCGCCTCACAAAACAGTAGCTGTACGGCCATATAATATTTGCCTTGCTCCTCATTATATTGGGACATCGCAAATAAGCCAAATAATTTGATCTTTAGCCCGAAGTCCAATAAATTCAAAATGATTAATTGATTGATTTTAGTGGCATGTTAATCCGTCTCGGGTTATTTTTTGCTTAGAGGTTAGGGAATCGCGTTCATATTTACATTTTTTGTAGTTGTTTATAACAAGGCTTTTTTAGCAGACGGTTCAATCGAATAATTTTTAAACAAATTTATTTGATGTATACGAGATGGGACTCAATGGATAAATTCTTTATCTGTATTGAAAAAAATATTGAATAATTATTAAATACTTGAACTCGTGTCCTTATCTTTACTTGTTGTTTCTTTTATTAATGGCATATCAACCTACTTGGGTTATTTAATGCCAAATCTATCCTTCTAGAAGAACAGCAGTGGTGTTGTTTAACCCATAGCTGGGAGGATAAGGGGATTCATACCTTTCCCAAGGTTATTTGTCCGAAAGTGAACGTAAGAGAGCCAATGGAGTTCGAAAGACTCCACTGTCCAGCGCTTTTACTCATTACACCACAAGGATCCACCTCTTATCGTTAGTGTCCTTATCTTAATATATCTGTAGTTGTTGGTAACCTGAAAATTTCAAATCATATTCTTTATAATATACCTTGGAGTAAATCAATGATGGCTTATTGACTAATATAGTGAATTTGAGCCTCATTTGGAACTCTATGGCTTGGGACAATGTGCCTACGTAAAGTGAAATCTTTACATAACAAATAATCTAGCAATATCCACTTAACTACGATATTATTAACGGCAGAAACTATGATTTTACACACACACACACACACACACACACACACACACACACACACACACACACACACATTCATATATTATACTTTACATAGCGTTTTGCTTATATGTGGCACAAGGACGCTTAAAGCTGGGATCGAGGCTCGCCCAACTTTACGTTAGACTTAGTATATTACCACATAGCCAGTAGGTGACATACGTCAGCTCGGGAATTATAAGGCATTATGTAGTAGCTTGCGTTTGTTTACATTTTGCCTTACCGGATACCAGACTGCTCAATTCATTAGAGGAGCTTTGCGAGTGGCAGCCGTTAATTACTTCATTAAAGTGTTCAACCCCCGGAAGGGGAGTGTATATATAAATATATATATAAGGTTTTTGAGAGGTAATGGTTACCGTCATAGGAAGTGGACCTGGTGTCACGAGTTCAAATCTTCAGCAAGACAGTTTTTCATTTCACATAATGCTAATACTTTTAGGAACAGTATTAACTCTACGATTCTCCTAACAGCTATGGTTAAATAATAAGGCAGACTGGGCTCTTTAACTTGGGTATGGCAACAGGTCTAGGAGAAGAAAAACTGAATTCAAACCTGTTAGACTCCTCTTGCTATTGACCTTGTGTCACATCCTGCTCCTGCGGAGGGGTGGATATATATATATATATATATATATATATATATATATATATATATATATATATACACAATTCAGCTAAAAGAAGTAGAGCCGATTTAAAATCGTGATTTCCCTAATTCATTCATAATTAGAATATCATACCCGTTGTGGGGGAATTGCATGACCACGCTGGATGCATTTAATTGGCCCTCATACCCTTAGGAATGGCCGGAATTTACTTCTCCCTTTACTATCCCATCTGATACAGGTAAAACGTGACATAAGATCAATAGAGTAAAACTAGCTGTAATTGAGTTTTCTTTCTTTTGAAAAGGTTGCTTAACCAGCGCTAAACGTCCAATTCTGCCTCACTATTTACCCATAGCCGAGCATCGTTTCATGCCAAATGGTGGAGCAGTAACTGCATGACTTCACTGGATGTTTTCGCGAATTTCATATACGCATATATACATGCATAAAGTTAAAGTTCATATATATATATATATATATATATATATAAATTTTGAAATATAAACATATATCTAATGCACACCACACATACACATACTTTTATGATTTAATTGTTGAATATATGTTGGACAGAGATCGATTGATGTGTATATATATTTCTAGATGAATTTTCACATGGTGAATAAGATGCAGATGTATCTATACATTTATGCGCGTATATTTCAAGAAAATACGTAGAGAAGTATACATATATATATATATATATATATATATAATTTGGCAGTTATATTAAACTAATGGAGCAGTTGATTGATCTGGGCTTTTATGATTGAAGATCAAATATTGTAAAGTCTGTCGACGAACGGTTTCTTTCTTTTTTTGTAGTTTCATCCCTTCTGGTGATTCAGCCTTTAAAAATAAAAACAAATCAAAGAAGCATTTGCTTTTGTTCGCAGATCTTCTTTCGTTTAGTCACAAACATAGTTTCGAGCTATTGACGACTAGAAAAAAAAAACGATTGCCATATTTCCCCTTCACCTTTTGATCCAGGGAACCTTAACTGTTTATATACAGCTTTTCTTCTGCACATGCGAACGTCTAAATCTAAGCTAGAACCAAACAATCAGATGTATGCGCATTATCGAACATATCAGACGACAAATCCATCGCAACTTCTCACGAGATTTGATCTTCATTCTCGTAGGATCATGTTGGAGTCGTGTCAATTTTAATTAGACTTTTAATAAAGATTTTGAACTTTAATTTCGACCTACACAATTCTGACAATAAAGCAAAATATTTTCCCTTTTTATGATAAACAGAGTTGGTTCTCTTGAAAGATTTTAACATAAAGCTAATATGCCGTGCCAAATAAACAATAAATTTATGCAATGTTCACGCGAGATTTGCTGCTCTCGCCAAAGTCACGAAGAGACTATAGAATCGATATTTTCACTAACAAAAAAATAGAATTTATAGTAAATGATGTAAATATTGAATTTTCTATTTTGACACCCCCTCAAAAAACAACAAACAACAAATAAAAAGAAAAAAATCATTTTTGTTACAAGCTCAATGCTTGCGGTGCAAATACAGGATTTAGGAAACTGAGTCTTACTAGGTCTTTTTTCTTCACTTTTGTGTTCACTTCGGCTAAGAAAATCGTCAACACACATCCCCTAGCTCTGGATATACAGCAAAGAAGTTAACAGCCTTGTAAAATACTGGCTCATCTCAGTTTGACAGCACATCTAACTCGCTCTATTTTGATTCGTACCCAACTTAGCTAAGATTAATGACAATGTATCATTAGCGAAAGAAAGAAAACTGAATCGGCGAACGGAGCTCAAACTGTAACAGTGAGAATTTGCGTTCAATTCTCGCTAATACCCTCGGAAACACTGAATACTTTTCTATATGCAGTATCGTTGAAGCTTTTTAGACTTAATTGAAATAGTAAGGGAAAAAACACGCGCAAAAGAATCCAGTAAAAAGCGAATGGCTATTAAAATGATTAAAAGTTCCAAGTACAAGAAGAATAATTCAACTCAAAGAATTAAAACCGTTTTAAGATCGTTTGACGTACAGGCTTCACTTCCCTGAACCACTCATTATCTGAGTTTCATGCCCTTGTAAATGATAGGAATCAACTTCTCCCATTGAAATCCAGTTTGGACATTTTTAGACGTCTATGCATTTATCAACCCCCTTCGTACGGGCAGGATGTGACACAGTGTTAATTTTTATATGGAATTTAACAGGTTTGAGTTTAGAGTTTTCCTTCTCCTAGCTTGGCTGCCATAACAAGGCAGAAGAACCCTGTCCGAACTACTATTTACCCATAGTTCGAGGGAGAGTTGAAAAGATTCATACCTTTTCAAAGGGTATTAGCTCTTGGTGAAATGCAATCAGCCTCGTGGAGGGCTTGAACTCGTGTCACCTTGTCCATTTCTTTCGACAATAACTATTACACCACGTGTATGTTTTTAAAAATCCCACCATTATTTATTCATTTTTTGATTAAAAAAAATTTAATACGTGACTCTTGATGTCGGGCACTGTTACGAAAAACACCGAATTGTTTATTTTTAATTCTCCATGTCAATATCCATTTCAGCACACACACATACGTACGTACGTACGTACGTACGTACGTACGTGTGTGTGTGTGTGTGTGTTCGAAAAGTATCGAGAATTAAACGATAGAATGAATGAAACATTTTGGCACACAGGACTTTTAATCCAGTGAGTTTTCTTTATTCGAAGCATCACTGAAATTCCTCTTTTAATTTGGAGTGAATCTCTGCCGTATTAACACCTCCTCATTTGCAGGATATGACATGAAGTCAATTTCTAAGCGGAGTTTTCCTTCTCCTCTTTACCCATAACCTTGGACTCAGATGGACTCATGTTTTTCCGAAGAGTATTAGCGTGAAGGGAATCGTAAAATGCCTCGTATAGGAGTTGAACTCAGGTCACAGATTTCATTTCCAACGAGGTTACTGTAAGTGCATTTCAAAGGTAAAAACAATCTGTATTTACGTTGGTGCAGTCTCAATTGAGATTTCTTGAATGTAACGACGGATTGAGATGCAAGCCAATAGCTTTCTTCTCTTCGTCAAAAGCTTGGAGCGATGTCGGTAACCAAATGGAAGAAAATCTGCGTATAAAGGCTTTCTTTCATTATTTTCTTTAAAATGTTTATTTTTAAAGGCCAGAATCACCAACGACTGAATTACAAAAGAGAATGATACCATTCATCGGCATAGTTTAACATCTTTGATCTTTGATCTCAAAGACTAAATCAATCAATTGCTCCATTAGTTCAAAGTAACTGAAAATCTATCCTTATACATACACATATAAATACGTTTGCACACACACACACACACACATTTATACATATATAATGAAATAAGTACTTGCTATTTGTATTATAACTTCGAAGAGATTGTCATGTACCAACGAATGACTATCATGGTATATCTAATTTGTGTAATAGTAAAATAGGTTTTAATTTATAACTATCCTTTGTAAATTATTTGGATTTTTATTGTCTTATTTTCACACACACACACACACACACACGCGTGCGCGCGTAAGCAGACATGAAATGCGGAATAAATTTTTGGTGACAATTATAATAAAAGCATAAACACCAAGTATTTACCCAAAGTTGGAGGGTGAAGATTTTTCGTCAGAATCACTCAGGTTTTACTGTGAGGGGGTATTCGCTTACAAAACTCTTAAAACAAAATTAATTTGCAAATTAAAATCCTATCTAAAAATACCGCTACAAGGCACAAGTACTACGGTTTATATATATATATATATATATATATATATATATATGTGTGTGTGTGTGTGTGTGTGTGTGTGTGTGTGTGTGTGTGTATTTTCTGTGTACGTGTTTTTATATGCATATATAATTCTCTCTCTCTCTCTCTCTCTATATATATATATATATATATATATATATATATTCATATATAAATGAATAAATAAATATATATAAACGAAGGTGCCTGTGGTGTAATGGTTACCGTTGTAAGAAATCAGTATGGTTCCCTAGTTCAAATCTTCGACGAGGCTTTTTGCATTTTTTGAGAAAGGTATGAATCCAGCTCTTTTCTACCCAGCTATTGGTAAATTGCAGGGGAGGCTGGGTTCTAAAACCATGGTATATTAACCGGTCTAGGAGAAAGAAAACTCTGAATTCAAACCTGTTAAACTCTGCTTTAAAAAATTATCATGTGTTGCATCTACTCGAACGAAAGGTTTGTATATATATATATATATATATATATATATATATATATATATATATATATATATATATATATATATATAAAATTCTTTGTACATTTCTATTTAATTTCATGTTCTGGATATATGTGATTGAATTATGTTATCTAATCTAAAAAAATATGTTACAATCACCTTACACATAACAGAAGGAATATGCAAATGCTGATGTCTTTAGAAATCAGTACATATCTCTATAAGAAGACTTTAGTAGAGTGGGGAAGATATGTTATCTTGTTTTAAATAATAAACAGATAAAGAAACAAGTATTAATTTCTTCTTTCTTTCCTTGTATTATTCCTACTGTTTTGTTGAAATCTTGGAGATAAATTCTCACCCAACAAACGTAGATTTTTGCGGGAGGACAATGCAATTCATACTCACCATAATATTTTGATTCATTTCGATTCCTAGAATATTTCAAAAGTGGTAAAAAATTTAGAAACAGAGAAGATGAAAACGGTCTTTTCAACTTTTGGTGGGGAGCCACAGATTTCTTTAAATATGGAATCAAAAATTTGCCTTCTTGTTAGGTTTCAGTCATTGAAAATATGTCTTACAATCCCTCATGCAATAAAAGAGTGTCCATGTAACAGTGCTTCTCCACTATAATACTTTAATGGACTGGCATGTCAGAAATTCTTCTCTGCTACCGTCTGCAATTACATTCTTCTTTTACCATATAGATGTCATTTACTTCCCAGCAAAATACAACTATCTACTACTTCATATAACCAACACTTACTCTGTAAAAGTTCAAAAATATATTTGATTTATTTATTCTTTGTAAAGAAAATGTATTTACTTATTGGGCAGCTCAATCAATTAGAATCGAATTTCTTCTTAAAAAGACAAACCAAAATAAAACCAAACAAAACAAAACAAAAACGGTTGGGGCTGACTGATTTAAAATTTATGTAAACGGAGAATTTTTCCGTCGTGTAATATCAAAATTATATATATATATATATATATATATATATATATATATATATATATATATATATATATATATATATATATATATATATATTAAGATAGCGTAGACAGAGAGAAAACAGCAATTAGGGTTAAAATATCCTGATTAGTAATAAACATAATGATAAATCTAATTTTATCAACCAAAATAAAATATTATAAGTCTTATACAGCTATTTTAATAGTAGACATATGCAAAGTTTATCCTGGTTTGGCACAAGGTCTGAAGTTGGAGACACTCAATGAAAGCATAACTCACTACCAATGGTTAGCAAGGTTAACTCGCTAATTATTACACTTTGCAAAGTTAAAACTAATCACAGCTCAGATTTGGCACAAAATGAGGTTCAACTACCATAAATTGCAGCGTATAAGCTGACGTTTTAAATCTAAAAAAAGGCTCTGAAAAACTAGGGGATGACTTATTCTGCGGGGTTAAAATCCAAACCTTTACCATAGAATGGCCATTCAGTGGAACAGCTTGATATACACCACTTGCCGTAACGTCAACAGACTGCCAGAAACATTTCCAACTCAAACTCGTTCGTTGAATAATATAAAATTATAAAACTGTGATACAAACCATGTATTATATTACTACTATATCACAGGCTGTTTCCAACAGCTTATGCACTGACTGTAAACACTAACCAGAACGGGCCCACTTGGCTGGGGCTAAAGAATACACCGACTGCATCTCTGCAGAAGGGTAACACACCCCATCAATAAGTGTCCTGGGTATGATACTAAACAATCTGATAGGGAGACCCCAGTAATATTGAAGCTTTGGGGAGTGAGGAGTACCCTTTTATTGCCATCACTCCCAGGTTCACTATGGACTGGAGTGGTAGGACCTGATAGGGTCCTATCTATGGGTTAAATAAAACTAAAATGTGTACTTAAGCAAAACGGAATTGTTTGAAATTGAACTGTTTATATGTATAAAAATGGATTTGGCATTAAATAACCTACAATGGTTGATATGCCATAAAACCAAACCAAACTAACCCGAATGTCACAGTACCTAGGCGGTTAGTCAGACAATTACGGTATGTTGTTTGTCTGTTCAATTTTATGGTAGCGCGTTGGTTTGGGATTTTATTGAGATATAAGCTCTCATATAAGCTCATTTGGGCCTACTGAGTTAGTTTTGGCCTACCAATAGCTTATTATTTTGAGATCGACCTATATTTTAGGTATAGGTCAAACTCTGAATTTTGAACTAAGAATCTTAAGAATTTTATTTAACCGATTCTCTCAGTCTGGTTTATACATAGAGTGGTTCATACTACAGTTGGGAAATTAGATTGAATGTATTTTTCTTCTCGAAATGTGTTGCCTAATATCAGTCACCAGGTTTGATATTTGGTTTTAATAAGAAACGCTGCAACTCAACTAGATCTATTTATTGAGCTAAACGAAAACGTAGAGAATCAATGTATGATGATAATGATTGGAAAATCTTTATATTTGTTTTTTTTATGATCAAATTATTTATTCAGCGGAAGTGTTAAGAAAAAGGAGACCATTTAACTCTTTATTGATTTCTGCTTTTAAAGATGTTTTGGGAGGTCTTCTTTTTATTATTAAAGGGTTACATTGAAACTATATATACATTTGTGTTATTCAGGTTTGTTTATTTCTGTCATTCTGGTTTGTTTATTTGTTTGTTTTATACTATTTATTGGTAAAAAGCAAAAACAAAACAAAACCAAACACTAAAAACATACAAACAAATGAAAAATATCGAAGAAAATGATAGATTAATAGATGACCAGACAGTGATAAATAGACTGGGATTGATAGATTGATATGAACAGACTGAAATAGATAGATAGATAGATAGATAGATAGATAGATTGTTTGAACAGATATAGATAAATAGATCGAGAGATAGATATCAACAGACTGAGATATAGATCAGAACAGGCTAGGATACATAGAAATAGATTTACAGAATTCGAGGATATTAGCGAATTCTTATAAAAACAAACCAGAAAAACAGCAGAGTCAAAATGTAGACATTTAAATAAATTTGTATTACTCTTTATTAATTTCTATAAATCTTTGCGTAAAACTTTTCTTTTCATTTGTCCAAGAAATTTACGGATATTTTGAAAAGAAATATACAGAGCAAGTCATTGAAGACCCATAATCAGTGAAATTATCGTGCATAGGCGTGAAATTCACAGTTACGGAGAAAATGCGATTTTTAGATTTTAGGTTTTAGACCTGCTTTCCTCTTTAAATACTCTTTTCTAAAAACTTTTTGCTTAAAGCTTTGAACCCAGCATTATTGATTAACTTTATTAAGTTTATTGTACAAAGTTATAGTTTCGTTCTCAGCAACATCTCTTGATTGAAGAGGAGTTGCAGGATTTGTGATGCTGCAGTGATCAGTACGGGCAGCGGAATAGGCGAATTTAGCTTATATTTCAATTTCTTTCTTTTATTATTTTTGCATTTGGTAAAAAGAGGGTCTATCGAAAAATTCATTGACTGACAAATATACTTTCATGGAATATGACCAAATGAGATTTACTTTTCAACGAACTCCCCTTGCAATCAACACACTTCTTCATCGGTGTTGTAGCGCTTGGGTTCCATTGGCAAGAAAGTTTCCAACAACAAATATGACATCATCATACGAACTTTTCAGCCAATGAACTTTTTGTCCACTCTCGTATGTCTCATCATAAATATCTAAATATCTCTTGCCCAGTCAGCTGGGGCTGTAGAATACACCGACTGCAGCTCTGCAGAGGGGTAAGGGCCCCCTCCATGAAAGTCCTGGATATGACACTAAATAATCTGCTGGTGAGGTTATAGTAATGCTGGAACTTTGGGGAATGCAGAGCACCCCTTCATTGTCAGTGCTCCCAGGTCCACTCTGGCCGGGAATGGTAGCACCTGATAGGGCCCTATTTATGGGTTGAATAGAACTAACTGAATACTTATGCTAAACTGAATTGTTCGAATTAGAACAGTTTGACTAAACGGAACAGCTTGAAATAGAAATGTCTTTGACAATTAAGCTGTTCTTACCTTTAAACTGCGTACTTATGCTAAACTGAATTGTTTGAGATGGAACTGTTTTTGACATTGAAACTTTACTTACACTAAACTAAATTGTTTAATATAGAACTGTTTTGATATTTAACTTTGTGTAAACAATATCTGAGCTTATACTAAATTGAATTAGCTGAATTAGAACTGTTTGAATAAATTGAATAGCTTGAAATAGAAATGTTTTTGAAACTAAACTGTACTCATGCTAAACTGAATTGTTTGAAATAGAACTATTTCCATAAAAATGAATTTGGCGTTAAATAACCCGCAAAGACTGATATGCCATAAACCCAAACAAGCAACCAACCAATCTAAATATCTCGTCATGGGCAGGTTACCGTAGTTGGAACATAATTACCTTGCAAATCTGCACAGTAACAATGTAAAGCTTTTAAATTCATAATGATTTTGACAGATCAATAAAATAAAACTAGAGGAATGGGACGGAGGCCTCCTGGCGTTGTGGCTAACGTACTCAATTGCAATATCGTACTAAGCAATTACGTTCATTTTCGGACTAATACCGTTATGAAAGGTATAATCCCCCTTATTCCCCCAGCTATGCTTAAACAGTACCACTTCTATTCATCCACAAGGAGGGTTTGGCATTAAATATCCCACAAAAGTTGATACACCATTAAAAATAAGAAACCTAATCTAGATATATGGGTTTCAGACTTAGTTAAGTTAAATGTTTTTCAAAAAGTTGTTTTGGAGGATTTGATGGTACTCTGTTGGATTTTGGACAACCATGCATATATGGTATCTCAGAGGATAAGAGGTGTAATTTGCTTATATCTGTCAACAAGAACTGACATTAGACAGGTTACATGTGTCCACTGACGGAGACGTTTCTTCAGATTAGATGGAAACAAATGCCGAAACTTTCTCATAATTTATGAGATCGGCTAGATTCTATGTTGTGGAATTCTCCTTCATGGCATCAGTTAGGGCTAATAGGACAGGTTGTACTGGGTTACATGGTACCAGTAATAATGAACGATACTTAATTTGACATAAGACATAATGCCCATGGTGGGTTGTCTTTGCAAAAGTTTTTGGGGTCCCCCTACTCCGCTATTTACCTCTAGCTGAAGGAAAAAGTTGGTTCTTGCCTAAATTAAAAGCAAGTGAATGCAAACATTCGAAGCGAGGGTTTGAACTCAGATTGGCGATTCCATTTTCAAATCAAGTGACGATGAGCTAAAGAGAGATCATCAATAAGAATAGCTTCATCTGATCAAAATGCAAATGGATTGAAGGTAATCAATTGAAAGATTGTTTTGAACCAGGCCTTCCAAGCGAAGAAAGCGTTTTTGTTTTGAAAAGTAGCATACAAAATCCTGGCTTTTATCTAGGCTTGAACACCGATTCTTGATATTTGCTGGAAATATGCTACTACCTCAGTCAAGAGGTAGGTCTAAGCTAAGAAAGAATTTTTATTAACCTAATCTCTCCCCCCGTAACAAGATACGACACTAAAGATTTTTTCCTAAGCTTAGTTCAGAGGAAAGCTGGAAATATAGAGCATCCTGTGAGAATTGAACTCAGTGACAATCGCCTGCTAGCCTTGCTTGCTAACCCTTACAACACACGAGACTAACCAAATCAACCGAGAGAACATGATCTTTTTCAAAATGAATCTACATATTTCCTAAGCTGTCCGCCATGGGGAGTTTTCCTTCTAAACTGGTTACAGAACCAAAGCTAAACATACAAAAATGAAAAATATCAAAGAAAATAAGAGGTAGAAAGATGAGCAGACAGTGGTAGATAAATAAATAGACTGAGATTGATAGATTGATACGAACAGACTGAAATAGATAGATAGATAGATAGATTGTTTGAACTGAGATAGATTGATAGATCGATATATAGATATGAACAAACTGAGATACAATTTACTTATAACTAGCCGGGTAGAACAGATAGATTCATGTCTTTCCCAAGTCCATTAGCACCAAGTGAAACGGAACAGCCTCATCCAGGGTTTAAACTTGTGTCACTGATTCCATTTCCTGCAGTGATAACCGTTGTGCTTCGAGCGCCTTCTTCAAAATTAATGTATATGCAGTTTCTTCTAAATCTTTCTTGCAAGGATCATATATCATAATCATTAAGGAATGCTAAAAGCACGGATTCCATTAACTCTTTCGCGTCAACTGTTCCACTTGGCCATCGCTCTTGGCAAGTTATCAAGACAGCAAGTAACGTCTGTAGAGTGTTGGAGAAGGTAAGATTGTGCTGCTCGACTAGCACTGGTATGGCTATGTGCAGGAGTCCATATGAGAACATCATAGATGAGTTTGTCCTTATTTCAACGGCAGTGACTAGCTTGTCTTGATCATTTTACTTGGATGGTAAATGGCGACACAGCTGCTATTTTGTGGGGTGTGGCTTCCAGGATTCATTCAAAACTGCACGCAGCATCCGTGTGTAGTTCCCATCTAGCTTTTGTCTCAGTGTTTCGTTAGAGTCTACGTGGTGCAACAATCCAGTGTGTTCAGACCTTGATAAAAAAACCCCCAAGTTTTTTATGTTTATTTTCAAGTCGAGAATCAGAATGGTTGGTCCAATACAATATTCTTTATTTTATCATCAACTCCTTCTATTTGCCTACTGAGATGAGCATACCCAAAAACTCTCGATGAACGGCAGGTACACAAATAACAAATTTTAGTTTTAGAATAGTTCATAGTATAGACAAATGCATCCACTGGCAAGTAACGAAGGAGATTAGGTTTCAATCTGCCGCTGTTAAGCATTAATTTTAATTACCACACACACACACACACACATACATACACACAGACTTTTTTTTCATTCTTTTATTCTGTTGTTTTGTTTTTGCTGTTTTATACAGATTGTTCAGTATTTAAAAGTAAAACTACATTAATGTTAATAATGCCAATTCACAATCAATCATAATAAATATTTTATTTAATTTTACATGACAGCTGTTTCATGCTTAACGCAGTTATTCAAAATGATGTCCATATGAATAATTATATATATATATATATAATATTACTGAAGCAGAAATCCCTTATTAAGACAGTCTTGATAAATTACTGAGATAAGGAATTAGGAAACATTTTGAGTTAATTTTTTTTGTTTACTCACTAGAGAATGCATGTCTGAATTTAGCGCAGGTAAGTATGTTAGATTTTTTCGACTTTTTACCAAGTCAGAATTAATATGAAGTCATTTTATTATTGGAGAAAGCACACACAAATCGAGACATACGTAGCCATTAGAAAGGCAAATCAGATGCCAAGGAATAAACTCCTTGGGATCTAGGACTTTCAATCATGCTTTTGACCATTATCCGAGGAGATACACGTGGTATATACGAGGTACTCGTTGTTTTATGCTAATCGAAGAAGAAAATAGACACGCTGAACCGAGTTCAAATCTTGGACAAGTCTGTTTGCGTTTCATTTAGCACTCATATACATGAAAAAAGTTTGCATCCAACTATCTTCTCTTCAGATTGTTAAATAGTAAGGCAGAGTGGGTTTTTTTAAACTTCGGCATGGCAACTGGTCTAGGAGAAGGGAAAGCAATTAAACTTTGCTTTAAAAATTTGACCTAGTCTCGCATCCCACTAGTGCTGAGAGGTTGGATAAATACATACTTTAGACCCTTATTAAGATCAAATAAAACTAAATATTCATTTTTATTCATTAACTTAAATTCAACCTTCTATCGCTCATGCATGAGGCTACACTGAGCAAAATGTATTTTTCTGTTGCTAAATATATTTAAAAGCACTATATTTTATTTAGTTTGGAGTTTCTTGATTTGGTGATAAACGTCTTCAAGAATCTGGAGCCTTCTTTTTATTGGTATTGTTTACGAGTATTTCATTGTATACCAGGGTCGGCTGAAAAGTTCTTTGGCTGACCAAGATATTTTCATGGAATGTGACACAATGATGTTTATTTTTCTCTCCTTCCACATTTTTCTTCCATCAGTATTGCAGTTATTGGATCCTATTGTTCAGATATGAACTTTTCAGCTTACTCTTGCTCGGGTAAAAATCCATATTCTCCTCGCATGTTTATTTATTGACTTGTTACTGATTGTTTCCTCATCAATCTAGGTCTGTAAACCCCATTAACTTCAGAAAAGGCGAATGGCTACCGTGCTTGACTGCCACATTGTCGTGAATTCGAGCTTCAGTCACCCTTGTACGTTTACTTTCGGACTAATACCCTTGGGAAAGGTACGAACACCCTTATCCACCTAACTTTTGGTGAAATAGTACCACTACTGTTCTTCAACAAGGATGGCTTTGGAATTAAATCACGCGCGAGAATTGACATACCATTAAACAAAGAAAGCGAACCGATCCATTGACTTCAAGTCACGTTTTAAATGTAGTTTTGGCTGGGCGTACAGCCCCGGGGGCATCTGGAAGATTCTAACTTTGAAATTATCAGAAAGTACTAAATCCCATTTGAACAATATTCTTCTAGAAATAAAAAAAAGAAAAGCAAAAAAGAGAATACAAGCGCCCTCTCGCCACCTTGGACGAATATCATAAATCTTGAGATTAGTTTAATGTAAAAACCAATACGTTTAAAGTTGGAAAATGATTCAACTATAAATAAAATCAACCTTTAAACAACTTTTTTCCCATATCCGTACATATATATATATATATATACATATACATATATATATATATATATATATATATATATATATATATATAGTTTGCTATATTTATAGATAAAGATTGCTCAGTATCTCTGTGTGTGCATGTATGTATGCTCGCGCGTGTCTGTGTCAGTGTTTGTTTGTGTGGGATTTTAAACTCAGATGTGTGTATGAGAAATAGTGAGACGGAAACAGAGACATAGAGTGACAAAGGACAGAGAAAGAGAGACAGAGAAGAGCATAGGAGAGTTTGCTTGTATTTGAAAAAGAAAATATATCAATATGAATCGATGACGTTTGTGTCCGTGCGTGCGTGCGTGTACGTGTGTGTGTGTGTGTGTGTGTGTGTGTGTGTGTGGTAATAAGATTCATTCTACTTTTTCTTTGCATATCGACTTTTAATTTTCATTTTTCTCCTTTGATTTGGTGACTTTTATGATACAAGGCTCAATTATTCACCATATGGCCTATATTATTCTTTTTTAGAATTTTTTGCACGTATTTTACATATTTTACTTATTTCCGTCTTACCGTAAATTGCAACGTACGAATTGTTCTTTTAAGCTAAAAAAGATATCGACTTAAACGGCAGGGCTAAAATCCAAGCCCTTACTACATAGTCGCCATCCAATGGAGCTGTACATCTAATAATTGATATACATTACTTGCCGTAACTCGTACAGCGCGTCACAAACGTTTTCAACTTAAACTTTGAGGAAATTATTTAACAAATTAACATAGGGATTAATTGTAAAAATAATAAAACTACAATACAAATTAAGTATTGTATTAACGCTTTATCACACATCGTTTCCAACAGCTGATATATTGACTGTAAACATTAACCAGAACATCATGGCGGTGTTCTAGTGGTGTAATGGTTAAAGCGATGGACTGCGGAATCGTAGTAAGTGAGTTCGTCCTCCGGTCGCGCTATTACATTCACTTTCGGGCAAATACCCTTGGGAAAGGTATGAACCCCCTTATCCTCGCAGTTATGTTTTAAATAATACCACTACTGTTCTTCTAGGAGAATTTCTTTGGCATTACATAACCTAAAAAGGTTGATATGCCATTAAACAAAAAACCAAAAAACCCCCAGAACATCATAGTAGCCGACGGTGTGTTTGGGGGTTGACCAATTCAGCAACTATAAGTCTAATTCAAAATTTTGAGCCAACTTATATGTAAGGTCGATTTGAACACCCCAATTTATGGTATTCCATTTCTAACTTAATGTAATTTTGAATTTTATGGCACCCTTTTTAAATGTTTTCAGACGGGTTTCAATGATTATCACTAGACTAATGAATATATTTACCAATGATCAGGATGTAACACATAGCCAATTCTTAAGCGGACTAAAAGATCCCTCGTCTTTGGCATGTCACAGTAGGTGACAGGGAAGAGAGCAGGTGAGGGGACATTTGGTAAAAAAAATAACTCCCCGATAACTAATTCATCTACGTATGTATTTACCTAACCCATCCACCATAGGACGAGACACAAGACCAGTTCTTAAGCGGAGTAGAACTGGTTTAAATTAAGAATTTTCCTTTTCCTAGATTGGTTGCCTAAGAAAAGCTAAAAAAAAAAACAACTAATTTTCCGTACTATTTTACCCTTAGCTGGGAAGAATAATTGGATTTATACCGTTCTCAATGGTATTAGAGGGAAGTGAAACGCAAATAGTCTTGTCCAGGATTTGAACTCGGATCGTCGATTCCATTTTTAACGACGATAACCGTTAAACTAAGCGAATTTGTTGGACTAATATATCAGGTTGAGGGAGAAAATGTGATCAGCTTTAGTGTAATTCTTTGGGTGTGTGTGTGTGAGAGAGAGAGAGAGAGAGAGAGAGAGAGGGAGAGTTTTATAGCTGAAAGCAGACGGGATGAATTGACTAACAACAACGCATAAAGCCTTACAACAGACGCCCAGTTAAAATCACATTAGCTTGATGTTTTGTCCTATTCTTTTGAGTTACTGCTAAAGCGCTTTGCATAATCAGTGAACGGTAGTCTGGTCTCTGACTTTCTAGGTCAAAAATAGCTCTGTACCAACGAGGCGTGAACGATATATATATATATATATAATGTTTTCAGAAAAGTAAATTCACCAAAATGATTCATGGCTAATGAGAGCAAAGAACACGTGTCTCATATCTAGTCAAAAGTAAACACATTGGACGCGTGGGTGGTGTAAAATTTATTGATGAGGAAAGCGAAATCGACGAACCATTTTCAAGTTTCGGTCGAGTCCATTTACATTATCTTTGCGCTAATGTCTTTGGAAAAGGCATGAATTCTCGAATTAGGTGAATCGTAAGAAAAAACTAACAAGCAAAAACAGCTTCTTTATCCCACTTGTGGATGTGTAGAGTAGTTAGCAACCATACATATATATATATATATATATATATATATATATATATATATATTATTATTATTATTATTATTATTAAGCCAAGCTTTATTTAAGACCATTGAACACTGTTTTGTATTTTTAATTGTAATTTTTCAAGTCTTATAATTTTTCTTGTGTCGGGATTCAGGTGGTAGAGGAATTGTACCATATCTTCTGCCCAAGTGCTTTTGACGATACTTAAGCTTGGTTAGAAAATATGGAACAAATCATTTTGGCTTTTGGCAGCTGTAATAAATTTAAAAAATTTTTCAATGTTCAAATAATTTCTACAATAAGTGTCTTTGTTTCATGGCATATCAACCTTTGTGGGTATTTAATGCCAAAAGCCATCCTAGAAGAGCAGTAGTGGTACTATTTAACCCATAGCTGGGAGGATAAGGAGGTTCATACTTTTCCCAAGGTTAATCATCCGAAAGTGAACGTAATAGCGCGACTGGAATTCGAACTCGCTTACTACGATTCTGCAGTCGAGCGCTTGAACCATACACCACGAGGACATTCCCTTAGTTCCTCCAAGTCACATGGTTTCAAGTAATTCTAGTTAATATTAATAATTATATTGTTTAAGTAATTATTTCTATTTAATAATAATCATTTGTTTTCACAAAGTTGTTTTATTTCTTGTTTGGTTCCTTTGTTTAATGGACGATCAACCTTCTAGGGTTATTTAGTGGCAAATCTATCCTTGTAGAACAACAGTAGTGGTACTAGTCAACCCATAGCTGGGGGTGGATAAGAGTATTCATAGCTTTCCCAAGGGTATTAGCCCAAGAGTGAATGTTATAGCACTACTGGAGTTTGAACTTGCTTACTTCGAAGTCAAAATCCACATGGATTCCCCACTTTTACGGTTTCATGTAATGAATAATGTTCCTTAGAAAACTTCAAGTAACTATTCTTAATTCAAACAATTTACAGTGATATGGAATCAAGTATTTCTAATACTAATAATTTTTAAGCAGATCTATTTGACCCATCGGTGGAACCGGAACAGGTACGACCACTCCAGATCAGAGTGGACATGGGAGTAACGAGAATAACACTCTAGATTACTAGAACTTAAAACTTAGCACCAGAAGCAGTTCAGTGTTATTACCAGGGCACCTGTTTTTTTGCGTGTGTGGGGTTTTGGGAGATATAACCGACATATTTTAAGCCCTGCTGACAGGATTTGATAATTCAATGTCAAATATACAGGGCACTAACAGAGACTTGTTCAGGGTTATTTCTTTTAAACTTTTTAGCAATTTAGTTTAATGAATTTATATATTTACGCAACCACTTCCCACAAGCAAGATGCTACACAATGTCAATTTTAAGCACTTTAGCATGTTTGAATACAGGCTTGCTTCTCAAAGGCCGGTTTCGGGGTGGTGGTGTCCTCGTGGTGTAATGGTTAAAGCACTGAACCGCGAAATTGTAGTAAGCAAATTCGAACTCCAGTCACGCTATTACGTTCACTTTTGATCAAATACACTTAGTAAAGTTATGAACCCCCCTAATCCTGCTAGCTATGAGTTAAACAGTACCACTACTGTTCTTTTAGAAGGATGGCTTTTGCATTAAATAACCTACTAGAGTTGATATGCCATTAAACAAAGAAACCGAAAGACCGGTTGCTATACCAAGATTAAAGAACCCAGTTGGCCATACTATTTGCCCATAACTGCAGGGAGAATAGTCGAATTCCTACTTTTCACAAGAATTTTAGCACTCTCTGAAATGCAAGAAATCTCGTCCTGGATTTGAACTCGGGCCACTGTGTCCATTTCTTGCGACGGTAACCATTACACCACAAGCACCTCCCAGTTTAAATGAATATAGTCTAGTTTGGCTAAGGAAGGTTGCAAGAAAAAGAAAGGAAAATAAAGGCAAGTTGACTCGTCAAACTATTTGGGATAATAGAATTGCTTCACCTTGGAATCTCAAAACAACTTAAGAGTATGACGTCAACTACATTGAAGGAAGGCGTTATTAAGGAAAATATGGTTTTCTGTGACTTCAGATTTCCTGTTAACACTTCGACTTGTAGCACAAAACAAGGCCCCACAAAAATTCTGCGTTTCCTCATGAGCATTCTCGTCTTTAGTGTGCCATTCTGTAAAAGCAAGTAAAAAAAGGAAAAAGAAAAAATATCAAGCGACTTATTAAAAGCAAAAATGCATGAGAACATGCAAAGGAATGATTCGGCGTCTTGCATCCGTATGACTTTTATGACGTGCTCGTTTCTACTTAATTTATTACATCCAATCTTTAGCTTCCTGAACAAATTAAATGCAGTCTCTACGCGCCTCCGATTCAGAACCAAATTCAGTCTAGTCGGTTAGGGATGTAGAATACGCTGACTGCATCTCTGCTGAGGGGTAAGACCTCCAACGAGTGTCTTGGGTATGACATCAAACTATATCTGATGGTGAGACTTCTTTCTTGGAGTTTGGGGAATGTGGAGTACTCCTTCATAGTAATTACTCCCAGCTCCACTCTGACCCCTTTGGTAGTATCTGTTTGGGTCCCATCAATGAATCAAGTAGAAATATTTCATCTTTTTCTATATTTGAAATCATTTAACTACGTGAAAACAAAAGACTAGTGTTAAATTGAATTATTAGTATTGGCTAGCAATGCTCTAAACCAGTTATCTCTAAACAAATGAATGAATAATTTTGAATAGAATTATCTATGCTAAATAGCAATATTAGAAATAATTCAACTTTTTACAAACTTGTTTCTGAATCGTATTTAATATATATATATATATATATATATATATATATAAACAAGGTTTGGAAAAGGGTTGATATACCATGAAAACACAATCAACTAACTAATTTCTTGCAGGATCTTCTTGCTCGTGTTGTTTCGACAATTGCCTTATTTCAGTCTTTGGTCGAGACCGGCGAAAAATGCACCGAAGGGCTAATTTCTGGAGATTCCTCATCTTCGACAGCACATCCTCATTGCAGTAAAAAGTAACCCTTTACTGCAATGAGGAAGAGCTGTACACTGTCAGAAACCTGATTGATTGATTTTAACGGTATGTCAATCCGTCTTGTGTTATTTTATGTCTTCTGGTTAAGGAATCATATTCATTGTACGTCCATTTTTTGTGTATACTTTCTTGAGAAATTTTTATCACAAGGTCCTGTTGGAGACGAATAATTCAATCAGATATGGTTGACTCTTTAATGAGACCCGAACAGGTACGACTATATTGAGGCAGAGAGAGAGAGAGAGAGAGAGAGCGTGAGAGAGAGAGAGAGAGAGAGAGAGAGAGAGAAAGTTTGCGACTTATAGCAATGAAGACATACTTCACTTTCCAGATCTCAGGAACTGTAGCCTCACCATCTAAAGCAGTTGAGCTTGACATCTGGGATAAAAACAATCTGTAACTTGACAGCATTTGCACAGATATCTATATACACACTCAGTTGGTGTGGCATAGAATATGCTGTGTCCTCTGCACAGAGTTTAAGATCCCTTCAAAAGGAATTGTCCTGGGTAAATGCATCTGATGGGAGATGCTTCAGTTTTGGAACTCTCTGGAATGTGGAGTATATTTTTGTAACCATCACTCACAGGTCCACTCTTACCCGAAGTGGTAGTAGATGTTAGTGTCCAATCGATAAGTCAAACAGAACGGTTTGAAAATTATCAGTGTTACTTAAGAATACGTGAAACCATATAATTGCGTGAGATAATAATATCTTATGTCATAACAAATACTACGCAAAAGAACTCTTAAGAAACAATTAAACTCACAAAATTTAATATAAATGTACACTGAACACGATCCCCTCACCCCTGGGTATAAAATAGCCCCAGAAGAGTTGATATGTTGTTAAAATCAACTAACCAACCGACCACTCAACCTCTCTCAATCTCTCTCTCTCTATATATATATAAATATATATAAGTGTGTGTGTGTGTGTGTGCGCGTGCGTATTCACTTCGTGTCACTTTTGGCTTCATGTAAGAAGCAACTAAACACTGTCTACAAAGAGGGTGTTAGCTTTGTAAATAGGTCTAATTTATGTATTAACTGTGTCGAACTTGAATTGTGCAGGTCTTCACTTTTAAACCGACCTTTGTGCTATGTTTAGCTGACGTGAAGAACCGCTAAATACCCTGTAAAGATATATATTTGGGTGAGTCAAAAGTTTTGCAATATCTTGGCAACATGAAGCACGATTCAGTACTTCTGAATGCTTTTAACAACTTCATGAAGATATCGAACCACATTGCATTGTAAGATACTTGCCTGATTCACTCAGAGTGCTACTCGCTCGATTTGTCTCTATGGCTTAACATCAGGTGAATTCTGATAGGCTTACAGCTGTGGATTCTATGACTGTAAGCCTACTGAGGTTCATGCAATTCGATTTACATTTCTTGAATCATCTGGTTACTGTACTTTAACTGCGCTTTTCCCTTTTGTACAACAAATATTTTTGGTTGCTTCTGCTGCGATGTAGCCCTGTTCGAACTCGTAAACACGTTCATCTGCGCGGCTTTCGAATCATACACGAGGTGAAGCAATGCACAATGTTTCAGAGCACTAAAATGAGACTACTAACTATAGCGGGTACCCACACCGCCATTCAATATGTGATATATAGGTTGCCAACCTGAACGCATTAAAATATTGCAAAACATTTGACTCACCCTAGTATTCAGAATATATTGTATTTGGTTTCTATACTATATAGAATGCTCACTTTATATAAGCTCTTGAGGAAGAAATATCTCAACTACCAGGCACATACAGAGGCCTTTTTTTTATTATCTAAGCAAATAGGCCTAATTCAAGCATCAACTATGTTGAACTTAAGTTATTACTCGTTGGAAGATGCTTTCAGTGAAAACTGAATTCTTCAAATGAATAATACTGACAAAGGAACATCTTGCCATTACTGTTTCTCCACAAATATGAAAGAAATGTACTTCTTTTAATAGCAGTCGTGTATCACTGTTATTACAAGCGATAAAACGCCAGTAGCGAAACTGTTAGACTTTAATCAAGTCAAGGAAACACATGGGTATTTGCTAAGCTTAGGTTAGTATGTCACAAGGACTACATCACTTGACTTTTTTGAAGAGTTATGACTGATAAACAGTGGAAACATATCAGCTAGTTCTTAATGTTAGAACCAATAGCTTTTTGAAGGTTTTACATGTGGTCTCTTATAAGAAATACTATGTGCGTTAAAAAACTACTGAGACTCTAGTGGGGTTGGTCAATGTTCACTGACTGCCTTATAGAAACTAAGCTTTATAAGAAAGAACTGCGCAGATATTCATTTCATTGCCATTGATAAACAACGCGGATCGGAAATAAAGAATAACATCTCTGCGAAACTCGAACCCGCATCTTTTTTTTATTTCGAGAAACCTATCTTAGTAATAGCTGCTCTAAGTTATTGAACCCTGAGAACATTACAATAGAAATTTAACTATATAATCTTATTCCTTATTTTCCCGGATTTTTTGCCATCATAATATTTGATTTAATTTGCTTCTATACAGTAGTAAATTTAAAAGCAATATTATAGCAATAGTCAAAATCATTTCTAACTTCTCATTTGTATTGATTTTTGTCTAGTTGAAAACTTTGAATTCTCTCTTTTCTTTGTTCACACCTTCCTTCTTTCTGAGAATCATTATGTAAAACATCTAATTTCTTAAGAATCACTTTTGCTTCACTTGCCTTGTCGATGGGGCTTAGATATTTTGGTTTGGTTCATTTATTTTAAGGCATATCAGCATTCACAAGTTATTTAATACCAAAAATAACGTTTTAGAACATTAGTAGTACTATTTAACCCATATCTGGGAGGAAAATGTGATGGAGCTTAGAGTACATCAACTGCATTCTTTGCAGAAGAGAAAGAACACACTCCAAAGTATGACACTAGACTGGGGAGGCTCTAGTTTTAAACCTATTGGAATTGTTGAGTACCACTTCCTTGTCATTTGTCTCAGGCCCACTCTGACCCGAAAAAATTTTAGAAAATATTTATATGTGTATATTGGTCTAATAGAACTATTTAATTATTCACTACTCTTGAAAGCATTTAACAATGTACAAACAAACTACTGATGTTAAATGAATTATTAGTATTACATTGCAGTACTTAGAACCATTTAACTGTGTGCAAATGAATGAATTATGTCGACTTAAATTATTATTGTTAAATAGCAATACGTGAAACCATTCAACTATGTGCAAACTAATATGATCTGGTTCGTTTATAAATATTACCTACAAATTATTCGTTTACGAATATATATATATATATATATATATATATATATATATATAATACCCAAGGGTTAATAAGCCATAAAATACTACCAACCAAACCGTTATATGGTTTCAAGTGATCATTCCTATCTAATAGTATTAGCATACATTTGTATTCACGTATTCCTATCTAATAAGAATAATTTGGGCCCCGTTATATGGTTCTAAGTATTTCTATCAAAACCAAATAAAGGGGAAATACAAGTGTTGTAGTGGTTATAATGCTGGACTGCGATATTGTAGTAAGTTTTAATTCTTGTCATTATTACTTTCACTTTCGGACTAATACCTTTGGAAAGTGGATAAACCTCCTTATCCATCTAGTAACTGTTCTAGAATTATGGTTTTGACATTAAATAACTTATGAAAGTTGATTTGCCATTAAATAAAGAAACTTAATACGTATAATTTGCACACATTGTTTCAAGTATTTAAAATTCTATGGTTGTCAGATTTCACCAAGGTGAAGTTAGCATTCAGAAGACCTCGTTTTTTTTGTCAGGTCTGAACATTCGCCAGTGGATGAAGTCAGCGTATTCGTAGCCTCACCGACAGGGTATTTTTATTTTCAATTGTTTCCATCGAATCATTTCTTGGCCACCTTTAGTTGGCAGATTCGATCCATTAAGAATTTATAGTATCCTTAATTTAATCTTTCAAAATTTGGCATTATTTTTCATGGTACATTGATCACATGGGATATTTTCCATCATAGTCGTTATTGATAATTTTAATGTTGAAGCTTCGAGCATCTGTAAATGTCTGTCATATTTGATAACCCGGTAAATATCCAGAAATTTCAAACTTAATTTTGACAGATATAGATTGCTTTTATTCCACTACACATGCTAGTGAAATTTATCCATTCTCATCCCGTAAAAACGAATTTTGGGCTAACCGAGATCTCGACATATACGAGTAAGAAAAGGCTTTGCATTGCGATTATTTTTAGCCTTACTTATAGTGTGATTTGGTTATGTTTTATAGTATATCCACCCTTAACGGTTATTTCTTACTTAGGTCATCATGAAGAATTTGCACTGTATAATGGTAAAGGATCTGAACCAATGTTAGTTGGTTGTGCTTTATGGCTGGTTATTTCATGCCAAATCTTTACACACACACACACACACACACACACACACACACACACACACACACACACACACACACACACACACACACACACACAATATATATATATATATATATATAAGAATTGTTAACGAATAGTTTGTTGGTAACATTTTAAAGAAGCCAGAGTTCATTCGTTTGTGCACTGTAGAATGGTTTCAAGTATCCCTATCAAACACGAATAATTCTACCTAATATTGATCATTTGTTTGGACGTAGTTAGATGGTTTCAAGTATTCAGTTTAACATCAGTCATTTGTTTGCACATAGTTTAATGGTTAAACAGTTCTATTTGACCCATAGATGGGACCTTAACAGGTACTATTTCTCCTGGTCAGAGTGGACATTGGAGTAATGGTAATGAAGAGGTACTACTCATTTCCCAAATGTTTTGGTGTTATATCTAGGATTCTCATTGGCGTGGGTCTAATTCCTCTGCTGAGTTGAAATCTACATATTCTACCGCCCCAGTCGACTTACAGACTGTTTATTGAGAGTTTGAGTCTCACTGAGTGTCCCATGCTTCTGACATGCTAAACTAAACTAAGTTTAGTAAACGACAATTACATAGTTACTCATTTTACAGACCTTTATAAACAACACAGATCGGAAATAAAGAATAACATCTCAACGGGATTCGAACCTGTATCATTTTTTACTTTGCTATTAAATTGATTTCGAGAAGCCTTTTTTAGTAATAGTTTCTCTAAATAATTGAACCACGAGAACTTAACAATTGGCAATAGCAATTTAACTATATAATCATATTCTTTATTTTCTCTGATTTTTTGCAGCCGTAATATTTGATTTATTTTGTTTCTATGAAATAGTAGTATTATAGTAACGGTCAAAATCATTTCAAATTTCTCGATTATGCTGCTTCTCAGTCTTCTAAAGCTATGGAATACGCCGACGGTATTGGAGTAAGACCTCCAACGAGTGTCCTGGATATGACACTGATATATCTGATGGTGTGGCTCCAGTCCTGAAGCTCCGTGAAATGCAGAGTACCTCTTCACTGTCATTACTTTAAGGTCCTCTCTGATCTACAGTGGTATTATCTGTAAGGGCCCCATCTAGAGGTCAAATAGTACTATGTAATCCTTTGCTATACTTGAAACCAATGAAGTGTGTGCAAACAAATGATTAATATTAAATTGAATTATTAGTTTTTCGTAGCAGTGCTTGAATCTTTTTTAACTACGTGCAAACAAAATGAAAATTATTGATGTTAGCATTATTTGAACTTTTTTGTGTCCTGGATATGACATTAAACTACATCCGATGGTGAAACTCCAGTTTTAGAGTTTTGGGAAATGTGGAGTACATCTTCATTGCCACTATTCCCAGGTCTAATCTATTAGGGTCCCATTTATGGGTCAAATAGAAATATATAATCATTTTCTAAACTTGAAAGCATTTAACTAATGTTAAATTAATTATTTGTATCATATACCAATGCTCGGAACTACTCAAGGATTGCTATGTAACACTAACAATTCAGTTTAACATCAGTCATTTGTTTGCACATAGTTAACTGGTTAAACAGTTCTATTTGATCCATAGACAAGACCTTAACAGGTACTATCACTCCAGGTTATAAAGCAATACTTGAAGTCCTTTAACTTTGAGCAGAAAATGAACTCAGTTACCAACAATCAATTTGTTAACAAATCATATGCATTTAATATTTATGTATAAACAGGATTTGGCATTAAATAACTCAAAAGGGATGATATGCCATTTAGCACAACCAACCATCGTTTTTGTTGAATTTTGTTTGCTTGAAATGTCTTCATTTTCTCTTTTCTTTCTTTCTTTCGTTCTTTCTTTCTTTCCTTCTTTCTTGTCTACTCGTCGCTTTTTTACAAATTTCATTTCTTATTATCATTTTTCTTGTCTTTTTTTTTTAATTTCATTTTCCTATTTTCATTCAATATTTAAAAAAAAAACAAAACAAAGAAAATTGGCAATGGTAGGATGCCGGCTATCTAAGTATTTGAAATTTATTATATTTTTGTATGATACTAAGATGGCCTTACACATTACGCTTATGACTAGATCTCAAATTTAAAATATTCGGTGGGGGGAAAAGAAAGAGGCTTTTGAAATGGTACATTCTCACCTTGATTATTTTTCCATGACAATGCAAAAATAAATAAATAAATGAATAAATTAGCCGATTTATTCATTGACTTTTATACGAGATGTAAAAATAGTTTACAAGCCTTAATATTTCAATTGCTTTTTACTGATGTTAATGTTTTTTTAATGCTTCTTAATAAATAGGGGAAAATCTTCGATAAAGATTTATTTCACACTAAATCTTAACTCCTTAAATCAATTTTGAAAGATTGAGTGCACACAACATTAAAAATAATGTGGTAGACCGCATGCTACAATACACCCCGCAGGAAAAAAAACAACTTTCCTTTCGTTTATTCCACTATATCCTTCATGGCCATCAAACTTCCTCTTTTTTCTTTTCGTTTCTTTTTCATCACGTGCTATTTTCCGTTTCTCTACCTTTTCTCTCTAATGTTTTTGGTTTATCCTTCTTTATATATATATATATATATATAATTTGTGTGTGTGAAAGTCGCACTGAAAACCATCTGTCAAACAGGAGAGGCAGCGGAGGAGCAACCTGGTTACTACCCCCATCAGAAGTTCAAGAAGTCTTTTGGAATTCTGGCTAAGGGTGGGTGGGATCAGGAGCGCAGAGTTAGTTGAGGGTGGAGGAGCGAGGCGGGTGGTATAGGGAGGAGTGAAGACTGTATAAGATAAGTTTTGACTAAGTTACATTACTACGTGTACTTTGTATTCAGACTGAATTTTCTGACGTAAAAACTGGCCTGACATCATTGAAAAGGCAGCATATGAAATATTTCAGACGAATGCTGAAAGAGGATTTGAACGGTTGGGATGGGGTCTGGAGAAGATTTTGCTATGCAAGTTGATCCTGCACGCATTGGGCGCTATGATTAACAAGCTAATCTCACAACGCTGTGTCCTGCGAGTTCGATTCTCGTTGTTTTTTAGATACTTTGTATATAGTGTTTCTAAAGGATTTTTTGACAATTTGTTTTGAAACTTTTAAAACTTTTTTGAAGCCTCCAGTAGATATAGACAACCTAATCTGTGAATACAGCTTTTTAAGAAGGTTTTCTGGGTGAACAAGTTAAACGTTTGGACACATTAGCGATAACTTTATCTGTTAACAAACATGGCAAGCCTAATCTCTTTCGATCTTGTCTCAAGAAATTGATCAATCAAACGCAATATTGTCCCGCCCTGTCGACAGAGATTAAATACACTGGCTGTATTCCGTACAGTGGGCTAACCCCCAACCCAAACGAGGTGTCTTGAGTATGCCACTAAACTGTATATTATGGTGAAGCTCCTGTTCAAGATAGGATGTCAATACCGTTAAGATCAATCAACCATCTACGACTATGACATCGATAGTATATAACTGTCTCATGTGATAAAAATATAAGTTTTAAGAAAATTTCTGCATCTCGAGAAAAAAGATTTTAAAATATACATCCGCGTTTCAAGTTAAGTAAATAAAAAATTCGTCCTATAATTGATAATGTTGATTGATTATTTTATCCAAAAAAGTTAGGGGATCACGTTCATTGTACATTCATATTAACATTTTTTGTGTATTTTAACACGGTTCCATAGAAAATAAATAATCTTTAAACAGATTCATTTTACACATAGAGGGGAACCAAATAGGTACTAACGCTCCTGTAAAGAGTGGACCTGAGAATAATGAAGGGGTACTCCATACTCCTCAGATTTCCAGAACTGGATCTTCACTATCAGATGCAGTTTAGTGTTATACTCTGGACACCACCATTTTGTGGGTGTCGTACCTTTCTACAGGAGATACAGTAAGCGAATTTTTAACCCCACCGACGCAGAAGAAAATTAGAAGAAAGTAGAAAGATGGTATTTCGGATAAACATGAAAACGCAGACTGAGAGCTTGCCTTAAAAATTAGCCTCCAAAAGATTTGCTTTTAACTAAATGTGATTGAACATTGGACACTAGGAAATACACACAATCAGGCATTAGATTAATAGATAGATAGTCGGGTAGAATAATCTTTATTTAGTTACGATTGTGTTTTCGTTTTCGTTTTACACATCTATTTTTTTCTTCGTTATGAAGATAGAGTCTTCTACTTTTGTAGAAGTGTTACTTTTCTAGCCTCCAGCTGGAAGGCCCCTCTACGTGGCTTTCTTGTCAAGAAGCATTATGATGTGCAATCGATTATCCGGAGACTGTTTCACTCGACCTATGAGTTACAATTAATCAGAGACAGTCGGGAAAGCGGATGTCAACGGCTTTTAGCTGCAATTACACGCCAATTGCCTTTTGCTAAAGTCGTTATTACAGAACTGACAAAAATCGGTGTCCCAGATGGGGCGGGGGACAGAGCAGCGACTGACTTGGGTCGAGGGTGGTGAATTTTCGGAACAGTGAATATTGTGCGAAGCGGGTGTGAGGATGATTTTGAAAAAGGTGGGCATCTAAGCACGTAAAAAAGATAAGGTTTCAAATACTATCTTTCAAGACAAGGCTACCTCAGTTAGAAGTGTAACAGAGGGGATCTATGACAGACAATACTAAGCTTAATATCTATCTATCTATCTATCCGACTTTGATGCATTACTTCGTGTACCCAGCAATGCCTTTAAAAACTATTAGTTTGCAGTAACATGAGCTAAACATTTTTACGTATGTTTAACACACACACACACACACACACACACACACACACACACACACACACACACACACACACACACACATCTATTGGTATAGTATAGTGATATTCCTCATAGTGCACCTTTTATCCATCCTATATTATAATACTATATATACTAGTATATGTGTGTGTGTGTGTGTGTGTGTGTGTGTGTGTGTGTGTGTGTGTGTGTGTGTGTGTGTGTGTGCAGGTGCAGGTGTGTGTGCAGGTGCAGGTGTGTGAACAAATAATTAAAACTGACATAAAAACCGTAAGGTTAAATCTAAAATGGATGTAAACTAAAACGAAAGTGTAAAACAAATACGACAATATTAGAATAAATAAAACGAGCATACGACTCTGAGATCACGTTTTCGATCATCAGGTGAGCTACTTTTATACATAATCATGCATGTTTTACTTTAGTAGAGAACAATTGAGTCATGTATTCTTCGATAATTTTTCCTCGAGGATCAATCTATGTAAGGAATGAGAACAAAAAAGCTAGCACATGTAAACATAGATCCACACACACACACACACACACACACACACACACACACACATATATATATATATATATATATATATATATATATATATATATATATATATATATATATATAAGTTGTATATATATATTTTTGATCATGATGTTGAGAAAAATTTTCAGTCATTCATTGCAGCGTGAAAAGAATAGTTAGTATGTAATAATACTTTTCTTTGTCCATATTCTAATGAGTTTTAACTGATGATTCTAACTTAATCGATATAGCAGACTTATAATCATGAAACAAAATAGGTGAGGTATCTCTCTCTTTCTAACTCTCTCTCTCTCTCTCTCTCTATATATATATATATATATATATAAGAAATATTAATCCCAACAGTTAATTTCACATTTTCATGATTACAAAGTAATGAATAGATCTTTTGAAATCTCGAACTCACCATATATATATATATATATATATACGTACGTGGAGAAGGGTGTTGCATATGTGTGTGAGTGCAAGGTACTATCAAGTCAGTGAGAAATGGTTTCTTGAAACAGAAAAAAACATTGAAAATGAGGTTCTGAAAGATATGTAATAGAGGAAACCAGAGAACCAAAATGGTCAACAAACTTATCTATCATCTCAAATGCTCTAAATTCTTAACACAGAGACACACACAGACACAGAAACACAGACATACACACACACACACACACACTGAAGATTTCTGATAGAACGAAACAGGTCTGTCTGTGGATGACAATATATATATATATATATATATATATCAAGTCCCGCTGACAACATAGAGTTCCCTGATTATCTCTCGCTATTCGTCTTTATATGTCATTGCTCCTGGAAAGTCCTCCAGACGTCATCCAGAGTCCACACAGAGCTGATGTATGTAAGTCTTTACTGGTCGACCAACACCGTCTTGTCCATGCTTAGGAATTCATAAGGGGATATCACGAATGAGTGCTTCTTTACGTCTTGTTTGTTTTATTTAGAAGGTTTGTGAGATAGGAAGTAAGTGGCCATACAGATGCTGCTTTATGGGTGTTACTTCTAGGATTTGTTCAAAATACCATGCAGCATTCTTGCGTAGTTCCCATGTACTTTTTTTTCTCCAGGCGTTTTGTTAGCGTCCAGCCCCTGCCATAAGTTAAATAGTACCACTGTTATTCTCCTACAAGAATGGCCTTGCCATTAAATAACTTCCACCAAGATATATAGGGTGTCTCAATATACATGGGGACCCATGTGTCTTCTAATAACTCTACTAATAATAATGTTGTGTTCTTTTTTGTTTCAGATTTGAAAATAGTTTGCTATAACAACTATTAATCCTTGATCGCAATGCTTTGGACAAAAGAAAAAAAAATTGCGTCGCTACTTATTTGGAGAGAAACAATCATTCATAACTGTCTCAATATAGATGCATCCCATTAATATGATAATGATTTTCCTGAGACAAGAAACTTATAAAAAGATTGAATGTCATGGAAGCTTATATCGAATAACAATTAAAAAAACAACATAGATTTGATATCTCTTGCTCAAAGGATGCACTTTTTACAGGACGTGTTCTAAATGACTGCCTTTGTGCTTGTTTCAGTTATAAACTTAACATATTAATGGTTTGAATCCATTTAGAGATAGATAGATTGTATTTGTACTGAATTTTGTTACAATCTAATGGATATTTTTCATTATATGTAAGACAGGTTTTACTGATTAGCTGTTTAAGAAGAATATGATGTGTCTATCTTTTAGCCTTTAGGACTCGATCGGCTGATATTTGTGCTGCTACCTAAAGGTACATACACACCCACTCGGCTTGAAGTCCAGCTTGCGTATCTCCATTTTTACGTTGGTGTTGCCACATAAATACTGTTATCTGTTATTTACTCACCAATTAAACTACTAAATAAAAGAGTACAATAATTTCCTTCTGCAACCTCTCAGGTATAAGTCATGGGTCGTCGTGGGTTTAGGTTTGAAAGAATTAAGATATGAGGGTTCGGGTACTTGCTTAAAAAAGTAACATTCGGAATTGGTCGCTTAATCATGGAGTAAAAACAACAGAAATAAATGCCCAACTATTTCAGCCACAAAGCAAGAAAGCTAGTTATAAGATAATTGCTCAATGACCAAACCAAGTTACAAGATGAATCGCATATATTCGTTTGGCATGGTTTGGTTTCTTTGTTTACTGACCGTCAACCTTGGTAGGTCATTTAATGCCAAAGTCATCCTTATAGAAGAACAGTAGTGATATTATTTAACCCACAGCTGGGGAATAAGGAGCTTTCATAGCTTTCCCAAAAGTATTATTACGAAAATGAAAGTAATAGCGTGAATGGAATTTGAACTCGCTTCCTTCAAGGCCGCAGTCAACCCATTACGCCATGAGGTCTCCCCATCTTATATATTAAAATCAGCCATTTCTTTTTACAAAAAACTAGTAACATCCATAGTGTAATAATTTTTCATACTTCTGAAGCAAGCTAGTTTCATTGTTTCTTACTTCTAAAGAACGATTTTATTTCACAAAGAACGCCCCAAATTTATTGCCTTGTTTTGGACCAAGTTAAGCTTTATAAATACAAAATAGTTGAGAACTTCTTTGCCGACAGAACGGAGTCAGGAGGTTGTACATCGGGTTCAGCCTCAGTTCAATATTATGCCATCCAGTGTTCACCAAAAAATCAAATATACAATAAGATTTTCTTATCTTGTCCTACAAACTATTTACTACTAATGTTCAAACGATTCCTATTTAAATAATCCAGTTGAATAACCTGTATCTATTAGACTCGAGTCTAATAAATAATGGTTATTCTACTGGATTATTAAACCTTAATATGATATTTTCTACCGATATCGACGAAGAAGATGGTAGTGATAAGCTGAGTTCGACTTCCAATTGAGACTGTATCCTCAGTTAAGTTCCTCAGCGACGGATAAAATAGAACAGACCAAAATCTCTTGACATGATAAAGGGATTTCGAATTGAAATCAACCGAAAACTTATGGGCAAGTGTGACTGCGAAAAAATCCATTAGCTCCTTATTCAAGCCTTAGTCTGGTAGTAGATTAAGAAAAGTCTGAATGTGATTAGTCCAAGGATATATATATATATATATATATACATATATATATATATATATATATTTGTGTGTGAGAATATGTAAGATTAATATAGCTATGAAAAACATCCTTTTAAACAGTAATCTACCAAAGGAAAAAAGCAAGTACTCATAAACAGATGCACTAATTCTCAGGAAAACGAACACACACTCATACGCAAATACCTCCCCGCTATATATATATATATATATATATATATATATTTAACCAATATTTTACTAATTTTGCTATTATATTTTGTTACACCGGAAGTTTTTCTTCCTTCGTTCTACTTCCGTTTCTGTGCTAGAGTCATTCATTGCAGTGTGGAGGGAATAGTCTTTAATAATACTTAATCGATATAGAAGACCTATAGTCATTAAACCATTGAAAATTGGTGAGATCATAATATCTTTTAGGTTTTATCTTATTCTGCAAGCTAGCATTCTAGCATTTTGACAGATAGAAAAGAGAAATCAACGATCGAATCGTTTGTTTACACTGAATACAGGCACAACATCAACTCTAAATTATGCAAAAATTTCAAATGTATGAAAAAAATGTGTGAAATGTTGAAACGCATTCATTAATTTTCGTTAAAGAGTTCAATTTTTTCTTCTGTTTTCCATGGCTGAGCGGAGAACAGTAGCATTCATACCTTTCCCAAATATATTAGAGTAATGGGAAATGCAGATAACAAATATATATATATATATATATATATATATATATATATATATATATATATATATATATATATATATAACAGCATTTTGATGGGATGGATTCCTTTGACTCACGTCCACATTTGCCAAGTCTTTTAAACGGCGCCTTGTATCTGTACAAAGTTTAAGGCTGTACGTTTTTGCTTGTCAGCCAACACTGTTATATTAATTCATTGGAGAACGTTGCTAATAAGTTCATCCTTATTTTACCCGCAGTGCTCATCATGACTTGCTTATCTTATTTGGATGGTTTATGAGATTGGAAGTAAGTGGTCGTGCAGCTGCTATTTTGTCTGGGGTAGTTTGTTTACGATAACATGCAGCATCCTTGTTTAGTTCCACTCTTGATAACCATGCCTCCAATAATATATATATATATATATATATATATATATATATATATATATATATATATATATATATAGTTTTTGCAGTGATTTCTGGACGTGGCACCAATGGGCTTTTAAGAGAAACAGTTTGACAGAGTAGCTTAAGTTAGGCTCAAAATGCAGAAGAAGAAGAAGAAGAAGAAAAAGAAGAAATCAAAATTAAACCTAATTTATAAGCAAGATATTCAACATTTTGCAGACCAGAAAATCTGGTATTGCACGGAAAAAGAAAGATATTAAATTGACTGTGAACATAGCTAAAATGATTTCTGGTAAAAAAAAAAAAAAAAGAAGAATTAAATCTAATATCTTATTTTACGTCTTCTTTTCCGCCTGGGGTATAGAGCATCGACAAGAGATCAGGGTTGGGTTATTTGTTGATCTTCCGTCGGTGTTTCTGTAACCAGGGGATTTTTTTTGTTCGGGATGGGGTACCTAATCCCACGTCCCACCCACCTCCTTATGCGTGGGATTGGCTCCGGTGGAATTAAATCTAATGTAGTAATGCATAATTTCATTATTTTCACTTTAAATATATGATGTAAATTAGTATATTAATTAAATTCGTGGTAAATAATTGAAGCCAATTACTGGATTACTTTGCTTAATTTGGGTCTTGGTTTCGACGGCATAAGTATTGAGTTCTGACAGGAAAATAACCAAGACAAAAACAATCTGAATTAAATAAGTTCTGTAGGGAATTTCAAAATAAATCCGACTTGTTTTGCAGATAAATATTACACTCTTGATTATTCGTAAGGGAAGAAGCTTTGTCGGTGGGGCTTAGGATATGCTGTCTGCTTCCCTTGTAGAGGGATAATTTCCCTCCACACTAAATGGCTTCCTCTGGATATGACACTGAACTACATCTGATGTTGAGGTTTCAGTTCTGGAGATCTGGGGAGTGTGGAATAAATTTCTCCCAGGTCCACTCTAACCTGAACTTTTAGTACCTGTTCGAGTCCCATATTTGTGTAATTGTTCCTTCACGTTTTTTTTTCTCACATATCATATCAAGTATTCCTATCAAATACAAATAGTTTCCGCTGTGTTGTATTGTTTTAAGTATTCCTACATAATACTAATTATTATATAGTTTTATGTTGAGAACTCTGTGAGGCTAATAGGCTAACAATTATTCCATGTATTATTGTTATACGAATCCGCTTTGTCTGAGACAAGGCCCGAAGTATTGCACACTCGGTGAGGATTAAACTCATTCTACAGTAATAAAGATCTAAGAAAGTAGCTCGTTATGCACTGTGTCATGCTGAATCGGATCTTAGAGGTACTGAATTTACTCTACTTAGTTTGAAGCTAGGCCACGAGTGTGAAGGAGCCAGTAAAGATCGAACTCACTGACCATTCTTATGAGACTCTGATACTAACAACTACACCATGTCGAATTAGATTGTTTTTTTTTATCTTACGAATCTTTACTTGGTCTTTTCTAAGCCATATTAAGATTAGAAGTCACTACAGTTCTACAATAATATGAGACGATCTCGTTGAATAAACCAGCAATTTGGGTGTCTTTACATAAGTCCGATTTCGTTGTGCTGATATCTTGTAGAAAAAATGTTTGGGGTTTTCAGGTAAACAACTTTTGTCTGTGTGGAAGAAAACAAAAGTAGGAAACGTTTAATTGAACTAGCGGACATTTTTCTTAAAGAAGGAAGATTTTGAAACAGCAGATATTAAAATTTGTTTTCTCTATTAAAAGAATTGTTCAAATTTTCCTCAAGAGACGATATATAATTTTTAGACAATTCTGTAAATTTTAATTTTGTCAATAATTTGCGCATATGTTCTTAACAAAAACAAGGAAAAGTCCATTTACCACACCAACAGAACTGTTTTCCTTACCAATGCTATAGAACCCATTTAGTTATCCATTGCTCTTGAGGAGAAAAGACGCATTCATACCTTTCCGAAGGGTATTAGTGCCAAGTGAAATGCAATCAACTTCATCCAGGAAGTGATATCGAGTCGCTGAATCCGTTTCCCACAACGATAACCGTTACGTTAAGTGCACCCGATAAGATTTTTAAAAAAGTATTTTCATAAGTGATACATGGTTTTCATAATCAGTTTAAAGTGAAACCTGACTTTGTTAACGATGCTTGATTTTATTAGTGGTAGCACAATTTTATCTAAAATATAGCTAAATAATAGCCTGAATTTCTTCAGTGCAAATCAATTAAGCTGATTTTGTTGATAGATATTTACTCACATAAATGATGTTACAACCCGGAGATTGTGTATATTAAGCAAATACGTCAAACATTTCATTGGTGCTCCAGCTTACATATTGCCCACATTGAAGCACAAAGAACATTCTGCCCCAAATAAAAGATGGAGAAAAACGCATCCCAGATAATATGTTATGTTCGTTTTTACTACAGCTTGTTCATAAACCAAATAGCACATAGCAAAAATTATTTTTGCAAATTTTTAGGGATATTACACTGAGTTAGGGAAGGCCTAACAGATGTATAGATAGATAAGTAATTGATAAAAGTTGTATCTTTTCAGAGTTTTACATTGAAACACCTATACTTACAAACAAAGACACACTCTTACACAGGAACACAAACACATACACTGAGATACGACTGTGTTGGAAAGATGATCTACTGGAAATTGTGAAAGAGATTAAAATATGGCCATGCTGACAAATTTGTACAAACCAGAATCTGTCATAGAAAATTAGGCTTAAAAAATTCTTGGGGACCTTGAGATACGAACGGATTATTCAATCCCAGTTAGAATACCAGCCCAAGTATTAATTTACAAAAAGAAAAGAACCAGTTATCTAGTGGATTTTGCCGTTTCACCTAACGATAGAATAAAAATAAGAATAAAAGAAAGTGAAAAGACAGATAATTTGGCGGATATTTCCTGAAAGCTGAAAATGTGAAACTTTAAAACTAATTCTAATAAATGCACTTGGAATGGTTCTCAAAGATCTGGAGAAAAGACTAGGGAAACTGGAGATCAGAGGAAGAATTGAGACCATTTGGACTACTTTTTAGTAGATGAACCACCGAAGCTAGCACTGTTGGACTCGGCTTAAAAGACTCCAGCCGAGCTGAGGAGACTTGCTGTCATTGGGTCTCCAGTGAAAAACCATGAGTTAGAGCTGAGTGAAAAACTCACATAGAGTAAAAATAATAATAATGGCATAATAAACTATTTTAAATATTTATATTTTCATCCTAAAAATCCTTTTTATCTAAGAAATTCTGTACATTTAAGAGATTTAAACCACTCAAAAGTGATTTATTTGCATAAATATATGTTTATAACCTTCGCCTTTAATTCTGTTTATTCCTTCTCGAAACTATTTTCTTAAAAAAAAGCTTGTTTTTGGCGTGCATAAACCTGAATGATAAAAAAACTACATCGCTTTAATTCTAATTCCTTTGTGAATCACAGTTTATTTGGATTGTCGCTTTAACGAGTTATAACGCGCATTGGAAGCAAGAAAAAAGACTTATCTCTTAATGAGATTGGAACTTGTATATTCTTGAAGAAGCTTTGTTAACTCAGCCATAAGTACGTAGATAGTATCCCAGAAGTCCAAATGATAACTTTAAAAATCACCCTGCCTCCGATTGGCCACCGCCATAATTGTTATTATTATTTTCCAAACACGAAGTGTTAAATGCATTTTTCCCGGGTCAGAAAAAGTGAGTTTGAGTCTCGGCGAGATGTTATTAATTGTTTTTTCTAATGTCCAATGTTCGTTGCTGTCGTGACAATCTGAGTTGCGATATAAGAAGCCGTTAGAATTAGGAAGATCTATTGTTAGATCTATTGATGATAAATATTTTCTCTTTAATAACAAATGAAATGAAGTTGCAAAATTGGTAGTATACTTTTAGATCATCAGTAATAACATTTCCTTTGTTCAACAAAATAGAATCAAATTAATTTTTTGAACATGTAAGTCAAATATTTCGTGATAAACAATACTTTATTATACAGTGTAAGTCTGATATTTCGGATTCAAGTCAAAGACTAAGACTTGATGAAGCGATCATTTGAAGATTTTCATCTAAAGGAATTTCAGAATAGCTTCAAGCAACGATTTGCTCTGTTGGTGGGGTTTGGAATACGTTGACTGCATCACCGGCAGAAGGGTATGCCCCCACCAAAACATAGTGTCCTGAGAAGGTCACTCACCTGCCTTTTATAATAAGGCTCCCGTTGTGAAAATCTGGGCAGTGTGGAATACCTCTTCATTGCCATTTCGCTCAGGTCTACTTTGTTCCGGATTGGTACCACCTGTAGGGTCCCATCTATAGATCAAATAGATCTGTTAAAAAAATATTCCTATTCGATGCAGATACTTGATGCCACATTACTTTTAATTTTTTGTGTTAAGAATGCTTACTAGAAACAGTAATGGTTTACCTAGGATTATTAGTTATTTTAAACATAAAACTTTGTACAAACAAATGACAATCATTTAAAAAAAATATTTTCTTGAAACTATATAATTATATGTATTTGACAGGAATACTTGAAGTCATGTAATTGTGTGCAAATTATTTGTACAATATACAAACGTGCAATGAACACAATTTCTTAACCTACAGGGAAAAAATTACCCTTAACGGGTTGACATGACGTAAAAATCAACCAGTCTATCAATCAAGCCAAGATGTTTTCCACCTCAAGAGATGTCTTATGTCCTGTTATTTTGTGACCTTAGATACAAGGCCAAAAGATTAAAGGAAAAAAAAAAAAAGAAATTTTAAACTGAAAAGAAAACATCGTATTAAAAAAAAACTAAATAAAACAAAAAATAAGAAATAAAAGCAAAAGAAAATAGAAAAAAGTGGTACACACTTTACATTTGGCTACCACATGATAACTAATTTTTGGTGGTATGTGGCAGGTTGTGCTAAGTTGCGTGGTACTGGCAGTTGGGCGATGAATCCGAACTTTCGAAGTTTTTTTTCTTGGGGCATTTAGTGCGAAGTGAACATAAACAATCTCGGCCGGAATTTGAACTTAGTCAACGGCGATTCTGTTTCCCGCGCCGTTAACCGTTGGGCCATCTCATGACCTCCCAAGTTCATGTCAGAGCGCATTCAGACGCTCAGCTCTCATCCTAAATAATCAACATTCGACTATTGTGAAAATGACATCTGGCCTTTTTAGATGATTATCTTTCAACTGTCCTTTTCAGGTTTAAAAGTATCAAAGCATTTTCACATAAAGAGCTAAAGATTCTACGATCAATTTCTAGACACCAATCTACGTGCAAACTGATGTATGCATACGTACATACATACATATATATATGTATGTATGTATACATGTATATATATATATATATACTTTGCTTAATGTGATTAAAGTGACTTATCGTACTTAGTTTTTCTTACTGTTTGTATTATCAAAGATTTCACGCTTCGTATAAGATAGATGAGTAGGAACTAGCAAAGGACTTGGCTCGGATGTGTAGGCTTGAATATCCAGTGCTTAGAGAATAGGACTGAAACCCGAGAGTTCTGAAGTTCTCTGTTTAATTCGGCACCAGTGACACGTGTTCCAAATTACAAGGTCTAGCAAAATTTAGCATTTAGCAAAAAGATTTATTCTTTTGCCCGTTCCGTATTTCGAAAAATCCTCATGAACACTGAACTTTGAATAATATAGTTTTACAAATGGTTAGATCATCGGAAAGGTGACAGAAAGTGTTTAAGTTTAATTCGAATTTCTATCACGATTGCTGGTATCTAGAAGTAAAAATCACGTCATAAAAAAAGTTTCCCAAAATGGACCATATAGGCCCTGGGGGCGAATAAGATATTGGCAGGGGGAATATTAGCTTAAGAGTCCAAAGTCGATAAATTTACTTGTTTGATATTTATAAACCCTTTCTAACAGAACAAAAAATTACTGGATCATGTTGACTAGTTGTCAGATAACGTACATCTGACAGAATGCCTGAGTGGGTGTGATGGCCACAAATTATATGTTGTTCTCATCAAACCAACTCGATGCATACAAATATGAACAAACCATCAAGGACCGAATAAGGTCCGAATATTTTCGATGTCATAAATGATATATAATCAACAATCCAACAATCATAGCATTTGAATTGCTGTCATAGTGTACAATGGTGATCATTATACGTTTGTCGGGGTCGGGGGTTGGGCAAATATATACATAGCAAAGAATAATCCCTTACCTGATCCTTCTCTTTTCGGCTACAGTTAAGCGACTTGTTCATGTTTGACAATTGTACTTCTTATAAATTGTACTTCTTGTAAGGATGCCATTGTTTCTTTGAAATTGTCGTATTTCTCTTTTGCGCTGAATCATATTAGTAAGATTACAAAAAAGACTCAAATAAACAAACAAAAACTTAATTCATTTTTAAGAAGTGACGACTCGACTGAATTGCATTAGGAAAATGAAAAATTATGCAATCAAAATAATTTATCTATCGATTGATCTCAATTTACACACACACACACACACACACACACACATATATATATATATTCATTTTTTTTTAGATTTCCTTCATTTTTAAAACTATTTTTCCATGGTCTAAGAAATGAGCAGAATATGCGAATCCAGAGGTAAATATATATTTCTCTTTCATTAGATACAGTAGAATACTTTAACTCACCTTATTGAAATAAATACCAGTGCCAGAGGTGGTGTTCGAATTCAGGAGAATATAGAGTTTTGAATACTGATTTTCAAGACAAGCATTTCGTGTCCGCTGGAAAGAGAGAGACTTAATCTTCCAACTAGCTTTTCTTTCCTTCTGCTAAACCTCAGATTAATTTATGATTTTCTAGGCGCAGCTTATTTTAGCATAAGGTCAGAAAATATGAAGCACCCACTGAAAAAGAAAACTCATAAACAATGGTCTGCGAGCCGAGCTCACTAATTTTTACATCACTATGCTTCCTATTAGTTTATATCAAAAGTATTTTCAGAAGAATCCATGGGGTATATCTAGAGGGTTTCTCTGTGATTTGAAGCTTACGTCATTCTTTACTGATAACTCTTCTTTGCTTTGCGAAAATATGTAGTCTATACATTGTTGACCTTTTACTAAAAATCTTAGGTAGGGATGTAGTTAATTGAATTATTTTTTCAAAGAAGATCAAGGGAAGTTTTTTTAATTGATTTTTTACTGACGCCTTGTCGGGCGAATTAGATGGTTTGATTAATTAGTTAACAGCATACCATCTACTTTTAGATTATTTAATGCCAAAATTTGATATATTTGTAGATATTTGATTGTAATTACCATATAGTCAATGTTCCAATGTACTTATTTTTGTCTGTGTTCATTTGTTTGCTCATGTTTGTATAGTTGCAAGTATTCCTATGTAAAATTAATTAACACACAATTTCATGATTTAAAGTAACGAACAATAATGATACTGTGTAACTGTGTGATCGAATAAGATTGAAGAGAATTTTGAAAGCTAATAAGGATGTTTTTGAAGCAAAGATATTCCGAGTAAAAAATATTGTACAAAAGTACATATTTCTGTTATTTTCGTGATATCTTGAGGGCAATATTAATTTCAAATTTTTCTATGAAGAAAAAACAAAAATTGCTTGATAAGTTAAGGTTAAAGACGTATGTGTGGTGGTCAGTGTAAAAAGTGAAGACCCTACACCGAAATGGAGTACGAAGGTCGGCAAAATTGCACTCGCTAAGATTATGCTACGTCTCGGCAAGCCTTCGAAAGGTGATGACATATCCGTCTGGTCGCCTCGGCGCATCCCTCCTACTCCCTTGACATTCCCACCCCTACAATGTCTTCCATTGATACTGCACTGCCCCCTTGTATCTCTGCTGTCGATGCCACCAATTCGGCTTCTGAGACTAATTGTCCACACACACACACACATGTTTATGTATGTATGTATGCATGTATGTATGTATAAAGATGATGCAGATATTCATATATAGTGTTAATATTAGTGTTTTTTCTCGTTTTAATGCTCTGCATCAAGAGTCACGTGATGCATTTAAATATATATATATATATATATATATGCACACGCATGATATGCTACATAAAAGTTTAACTATGAAAGAAACTTCATTTAAAACTCTGTTTTCTCTGTCTCCTTCAAAGAAATCCCCTTTGGCAAACAGTAGTCATCTCATAAGTACTAATACTCGTAAAAGAGAGGGGCAAAACCCAGTACTACTGGTTTGCACGAGCTATGCAAATATATTGAACATCAACCCTTATATATATATATATATATATATATATATATATATATATATATATATATCCACGCTTTTAATTATTGGCAAGTATCTACTTATGTAAACACATACACTCACATGTATATATATATATATATATATATATATTCAAAGTATAAAGATGCAAAGGATTCAAACAACTCTGAGATTTCTTAGCAGGTTTTTTTTTTGGGGGGGGGTCTGTTTTCTCAGTAATCACCCGGGTAGAACATACAGACACAGAGAGACGACCGCCATTGGCACCGACTGGGACACACACTCGCCGACAGACATAGTCTTGTGCTCTCGCGCATTTACATTCGCGTGACTCAATCCAACCGAACTGACCTTTTTAAATAATCACATGTACACACAAAAACCATGTACGCTTGCAGCCCAAAATTCATCTCTCTCTCTCTCTCTCTCTCTCCCACGCACACACACAAATTCTGGTACATCCACACTTAGCGAAACATGCTCTAAGCAACGGACGTATTTTGCACGTACATATAAAATAATCGTGCATCTCGGTTAAGAGAGAAGATTAGCAAGCTAGTCTCGTAAACTTCTAGGGTAATCAGGTCATTATGGGTGCTCCATTGTTGTTGCTTGGTTGATCTTATATCATGTCAATACTTGTGGCGTTATTTGATGGCGAAGTTACTTTCTTTTTTGCAAATAATTCTATGGTTTCAAGAAACTAATGATAATCATTTAAATACCGTTAAATGGTTTCAGATATTCGTGTTTAATTCAAATCATTTTCAAAGACATCTACTTGGCACAGAGATGGAACTCTAATCGGTACTACCATTCCGGGTTAGAGTGGAACTCGGAGTGGTGGCAATGGAGAGGTGACTGCATACTATCCAGAGCTCAAGGACTGGAGTCTCACCAACTAATACAATTTAGGCTCATTCTCAGAGATGCCTTTAGAGGGGGTTCTTATCCACGAATAGATATTTAATACCAAAATCAGTCCTCTCTAAGAAATTATATGGTTTCAATTAACTAATAATATTTAGCAATAATATCTAATAATATTCAATAATAATATTTAATAATATTATTTGATTATAATATTTACTTATAATTATATTCAATTATAATAATAAGCGAATGCAGCAAATTGGCACAGAAGGAGTACAAGAATAGACACGACTGAGTGACCCAGTCGGAGTTGTGCATGAAATTTAGATTTGACCATACGAACAAATGGTATATGCACAACCCAGCATCTGTCCAGGAGAATGAGACATAAACTCCTACGGGATTTTAACGTACAAACGAATCACCGAATCTCGGCCAGATGACCAGACTTTATAATAATTAAAAAAAAAATAAATAAATAAAAGAACTTACAAAATTATGGACTTTGCTGTCCCGGCTGATCACAGAGTGAAACTGAAGGAAAATAAAAAGAAGGATAATTACCTCGACCTTGCACGAAATTAAAAAAGCTACGGAACATAAAAGAGAAAATTATACCAATTGTGATTGGTGCTTTTAGTGCAGTCACCAAAGGATTATTAAAGAGACTGGAGGACTTGGAAATTGGAGGACGAGTGGAAACCATCCAAACTACAACATTATTGAGAACAGCCAGCATATTGAGAAGATTCCTTGAGACTTGAGGATACTTGCTGTCACTCAAACTTCAGTGAAAGACCGCCAGCTAAAGTTAATGTGAAAAAAGATAATAATAATGATATTTAATTATAATATCAAATATTTGATGATAATATTTTTTAATAATAACCATTTGTTTGCACGCAGCTATAAGGTTTCAAATATTCCTATCAAAAAATAATAATTTTCAAAAAGATCTATTCAATCTATTGATGGAACTCTAACCGGTACGAGCTGAGCAAACCTGTGTGTAATGGCCACAAAAGAGTGACTTCCTATTAATTATAAGTGCATAACTTGAACTTCCAGATGGAGTTTAGAGTCATATTCAGGACACTGCGTGCTGAACAAAGCTAATAAGTACTTATCAGTTTGCTCTTTTTATGAAATTTAAATCAATCACTAAACGTTTTATTCGAGTAGCTTAATGCAGAAGTTAGCGATAATGAGTAAATATCTAAATTTTAGACAGCCTAAAGTCGATCGATGATGAGCAAACTCATCCTGCATATGATATTCTTTTATTTAAGCCTTATAATTAACAAAGCTCAGAATCAAATGTAATCAGATCTCCGTAAAATTCTCGATAATCTTATTGGATAACACTTTAAGGAAGTTTCCATTTCAAATTTCGGTGAAAAAACAAAGATACACACAACACCGGGGACGAAAAGGTGACCAATACTCAAAAATACAAGAGGGAAGGATGGAGACTCCATTGTCTTGTTGCAAATGTGCAAGATTGCGAGATTGTAGTATGCGAGTTCAATTTATTAGCTTATTTAATGTTATTTGAGTTAATCAGATCGCCCAGCTATGGGTTAGATAGCACAACTACTGTTCTTCTACAAGGATGGCTTTGGCTTTGGCTTTGGCATTAAATAACCCACAAAGATTGATATAACATTAAAACAAAAGAAACCAAACTAAAATGCTTGAGAGAGAAATAGTGGCTGATCACACCAACTATGCCGACAATTTAGCGCCTGAAAATTTTGTTTGAATACCTTTACAAGGAAACTGTGAATCTGACAGGCTGGGTACACAAGCACATACACACATGTACATATGTATTTATATATAATCAGTGTGTGTGTATGTATGTGTGTAAGAGAGAGAGAGAGAGAGAGAGAGAGAGAGAGAGAGAGAAAGAGAGAGAGGGGGGAATGAGGGAGGAATATGAAAATTTGTTGGTAACTTCACCAGATGAATAGATTAGTACAATTTGTTCAAAATCCCCGACATTTCTTAACGCAAAACATGAACCAGACAAATGAAACAAACAGGAACAATATTTCTTTGTAGTCACTTCTTTTTAAATTTTTAATTGTTCTCATTTGGTTTCCACTTTGGGCCTTCGTCAAGAGAAAAAGATTGTTTGAAGAGATTTTAAAAGAAATCATATGCCCCTGAAGAAGGAACGAAAAATGAATGAGTCGTGGAGGATATCCTTATATATATATATATATATATATATATATATATATATATATATATAAAGTAAAGTTGGCGACCGTAGTCGAGGGCAACCCGAAAGTTCCCTTTTCAACAACCACTACACCGAGCTGTAGGGAGGGCACTACTAATTTCCCTGGATTGCTCCACTTTACCCTTGATTCGAGCCTTATAATGCTGAGTGTTAAGCAAGGCGGCATCAAATACCATTTTTGGAGTTTTTAGTATGACTCGACCTGTGATTGAACCCCGGTCTCCTGGGCCATTGACGAATACTCTACTCCCTAGGCAATATATATATATATATGTATATATATAGATAGATAGATAGATCATGTATTATTTTAATGCCACCGAGTGTGTCCCATGTCTCGCTGGATAGTTCACAAATCTATCAGGCAAATAAATTTCTTTTTTTGAAAAAGCGTTTTAAGAAGTGTTATGACACCATTTCGTACTTGAAGTTCCTTGAACATCTTGGGTTGTATCTGTTATATATATGTGTGTGTTTGTGTTTGTGTATATCAATGTGTATATATGTGTATACGTTTATGCACTCACTAAAAACTGAGGGAAAGTATAATCATATTGACATTCAAACATGCATATTTGCATTAGTATATTCGTAAAATGGATGCGCATATTTAATAAATATCCATCGCTTTGCTCAATAAAACAGAGATTTTCCCAATTCCACACAGTTCTATTTTTCAAATCTGATATTTCCTTAGACGTACCTTTTAAAGAATTAAATTTAGCATCGATTCCTCTTTATTAAGAAATCTAAAAGTTTTTCTCAAAATAAATTGCGACTATTATCATTTATTGCCCAGAGCACATTTATTTTATCTGACCTCATATTACATATAAGAAGGAGTCTCTGTGATGTAGTGGCTAACGTGTTGGACTGTGACATCGTAGTGAGTTTAAACTCTAGTCACATGATTACGTTCACATTTAGGAAAAGGTACGTAACCGTTTATCCCACTACCAGCTATGGTTTAAATTGTACTACAATTGTTCTTCTACAAGGTTGGTTTTGTCGTTTGATAACCACAAAAGTTGATATGCCATTAAACAAAGAAACAAAGACATAAGAAACATGTAAAATTATATGGCATTCGTTTTTACAGTTCTATTATTGATAACGTTAGAATTATGAAGTATGCAGGGAGAATCGAACTTACTTACAACAGTCTGCTACTTTAGCTTGTGAACCATCACACCACGCAAGGGGTCCATTCTTTAATTCATCGTAGGTTTTCCTTTGTGTCGATAAACTTTTTCTCTTACAATTGACTGGATAGTAGATCTCGCTGTTACTATTTAGATGATCCTACGAAACACGTTTAGTTTTTTTGTTTGTTTGGGTTTTATGGCATATCAACCTTTGTAGGTTATTAATGCCAAACCCATTTTTATACAAATAAACAGTTCTATTTCAAACAATTCAGTTTAGCATAAGTACACCGTTTAATTATCAAAAACATTTCTCTTTCAATCTATTCAGATCTAATTCAAACAATTCAGTTTACTGTTAGTAGAGATTTTGTTTACACACAGTTAAATGTCAGAACATTTCTATTCTAAGCAATTCAGTTTAGTGTAAGTACAATTTCGATGTCAAAAACAGTATAATTTCAAAAAATTCAGTTTAGCATAAGTACGTAGTTTAAATGTTAAAAACAGTTCCATTTCAAACAATTAATTTTAGCTTAAGTACGTAATTTAAATGTCAAAACAGTTCTATTTCAAGCAATTCAGTTTTGCATAAATATACACTTTGAATATCAAAACAGTTCTATTTCAAGCAATTCAGTGTAGCATAAGTACGCAGTTTAGTTCTATTTGACCCATAGATAGGACCCTATCAGGCGCTACCACTCCGGACCACAGTGGACCTTGGATCGATGGTAATGAAGGGGTACTTCGCATACCCCCAAAGCTCCAGCATTACTGGAACCTCACTATCAGAATGTTTAGTGTCATATGCAGGACACTTGTTGTGGGTCATACCCCTCTGAAGAGAAGCAGTCACTGTATTCGTCAGCCCTAGCTGACTGGGCAAAAAGCGCGTTTAGATTAATAGTTATTGTCATAGGAAATGGACTCAGCCACCCAAGTTCAAATCCTAGATGAGGCTCTTTGCCTTTCAGTTAACGCTAATGCTCAGGTAAAAGAGATGAATTCATCAGTTCTACCTCTAAGAGTAGACAGTAGGGCAGACTGGACTCATTAGTCTTGGGAAGTCAATTAGTCAAGAAGGTAAACTCAGAATTCAAACTCACTTAGCTCTGCTAAAAAATCAACCTTTTGTCTCATCCGACCGGAAGTAGAAGGGTTGGGTAAATACGTACTTTGATTAATTAGTTATCAAAGTGATTTGACTAAATGTTCACTCGCTTCTCTGCCAAATATAGGGGCATGCCAAAGATGAGATATCTTTTGACAAGATATCTGGTAATTAGACAATTGCGCGCGCTAGCGCGCGTGTGTGGCTTGCATTCATATAATTGCTGTGAGCATAATTTCTTAATAAACTTAAGTGGACTCAACAGAGATTTGAACTCGTTTAGTCCAGTTTCATTTTCTATGTTTATCTCCTTTACGCATGCTCACATGAAATCCTCATCTTTCTTCTTTCTACAATTACACTCACATTTTCTTCTTAAAAGGCGTCTTCTTAACTCTCTCATTATCAATCTTTAGTTTCTCTCAACCATTAACCCCTCTTTTTTATTTCTTTTACATTTCTTTACATTTCTTTCTGGTTTTCAACTTACCTCTCTGTTTTTTCAGTTGCTTCTTACCTTCATCTTCACTTCATAAAAAAAAAGGAAATGAAAGATAGGAGGACCTGGATTTTGTGGATTTGTCTAAATCTTCATTAGAAATTTCTCATTATTTCTTTTTCTGAAGATGAAGATTGTTTAAAATATAAGGTCTGCTGAAATAAATATTATTACAAATAATATGAATAATTTCTAAAGTTTTTCCTTTCATATAGAATATATGGCAACTGCATAATCTTTCTGAGATTACGGCCGTCTCTCATAATCTCACATCTCCACCATCACCATTCTCTCCTAAAGAGGATTCCGCAGACAAAATCATGGCTGACGCTTGTACAACAAGAATACTACTCTACAAGTCATCGTGATTATTATCAGGTGACAAGCAGAAGCAAGATAACCAGTCATCACATCAACCGCTGTCCTTCCCCTAGTTGAATAACTTGACAAAGGAACAATTTTCTAGATGGCCATTGAACAAAAAGCTTCCTTTGCATTTTGACAGGACTTGTTTTATATCCTGCAGTGTTTAGCCGCCCTCTTCACCATAAAAATATGGTGGGGGTACCATTTTAGTCAGGGATGACCCTACTATGAAACAGGTGTTACTGGGTTACATACTGCCAATAGTGCTTAGAGTGACCTATCACTCTCTCTCTCCCTCCCTCCCTCACACACACACACACACACACACACACATATATATATATATATATATATATATATATATATATATATATATATGCACCATTCTGATTCAACCATACTGCTAAAAGCTTTTAATCCATGAGATTTTTACATCGCTCTATGCACAAATAGGAAGAGCTATATCACAATTTCAAGCATAAAATACGATAATAATAAAACTATATAAGAAATTGTAACTCAGTGTTTAACGAAATCGGATGAATTTGTGTTCAACTCATTTGAGTTTATTAGATTCGACTGAATAAATATATAATCTTTTTTTTAGTCATATGACTACAACGTAGTTGACGTATTAAGTCAAGTAAATAAATGAATAAGAAAATAAATAAAAGATCGTAGTTGGTAGCTAAAAGCCGCCATGAAAGTAAATACTTTATAATTTGGCTCCCGGTTGAACCACGTGACTTTGTATGTCAACCACGAAGTAGTCACGTGAGTCGAAAATGAGAAAATATTTGTTCAGTTGAATGCTGTATTATATATATATATATATATATATATATATATATATATATAACACACATACACATACATATATATATGTATATATACTTATATAATACACACACACACACACACATACATATATATATATATATATACATATATAAATCATGACCAGTTTTTTTTTTCTACCAACCCCTCGATCTTTTCCTTATCCCTTGTGTCTTTCTCCTTTTTTCTTTTCTCGTCAGAATTGTCCGCCCAATAATATATATGCAAACGCGCAAAAGTCTTTGGGGAAATTACGGGAATAAATTATTGTGATGGTTTTCTTGGCAAGACGTATGTCTTCAATTCACCGATTTCCTCCTCATTTCTTTTTTGGTTATTTTCTTTCGCCAATTTCCTTTTTTTTTACCTTTTTCTTTTTTACTTTTTTTTCACTTTTTTCTTTCTTTTCCTCTTAAATTCCCTTTTATTTTAATTTTTTTTTTCAGTTTTCCTTTTTTCCCACTCTTTCGTGTTTTTTTTTATTTTTATTTTTACAACTTTTTTTTCTCGATTTTGATTTTCTCACAACAGGTTGGCTCGTTCTCTTTTTTTCTTTCTTTCTTTCTTTTTTTATTTTCCGTTTGTTAAATCTTCCTCAGTTTTCACGTTTTCTACTTTTATCATTTTTCCGCCACTTTTTCTTTTATTCTCTTAACCCCTTTATAATCTTTCTTTCTTTCTTTCTTTCTTTCTTTTAAAAACTATTCTTTGTTGTCACATATGATTATAATTTAGAACCCCTAATTTTAAAGCTGAAATTGGGCTTCGGCTTATACAAAAGTAATTATTCCACAGTAATTCCTTACATTCATGATTTCTTGATCGACTTTTACTCAGTCCCTCCATCACGGATTATTTTTAAGTGAATTCCCACTGGTTTGAATCCTGAGTTTCTCCTTTTCCTAAACTAGTCACTTTCCACGGCCCTAATATCTATTTCAAGCTGCAATTGAAGGACTGGATTTATAAGAAGTTCATATAATGTTAATCAAATAATAAACTAAACAAAACCAATCTCTCTCGCGTTCCCTTTCTCTTTCTTTTTCTCTTTTTATCGCTTTATCTTTCTCTCTTATTCACCCCTTCAGTATCTATATCTGACTCTTCTCAGTCTTTAAGTGATTTTCTCTCTCTCACCTATTTTTTAAATACTGCCTCTTTTCTTCTTCCCCCCTCTCACATTTCTCCATTTCCTCTTTATCTTTCATTCGTTCTTCTCTTCTTCCTTAATTGTAGTTTCCCCTTTTCCCCCTCTCTCTTTCATTCTTCTTTTCCATGTATTGATTTGTATTATTCATTTTTTTTCACTTCTTTCCCTTTTATATCCGGCACTTTACTCTTTCGTTGCACTTCAATTTTATCACACTATTTATTTTTTACCTTCTTCTCCCCTTCTGCGTGGTTCCAGCTCGTCTGTTTATTAAATGACACGTGACTTTTTATACAAAAGATTAAAAAAATGACGCTCTTGTTATAAGCAATTTAAAATAATGGCTAAAATTAAACAATTATTAATTCACATTTAGTTTTCATTATTATTAATATCTCTGTCTTCATTATGTATTTATTTTTACACAGTCAAAACAACTGTCTGCGATTAAGCATCACAATCAGTGTAATCTACACACACACAACGGAGTCTAAATAATGCCAGAAGATTAGTACAGTTTTTTTGTTGTTGTGAAGATTTCGCTTGAAAGGAGGAACGATTGTTAGTAGTATACGCTAATAGATAATGTGCATTTATTGTCTAGTAGGATGTGATTGCAAGTCAACAACGACAGTCTGATAGTGAGTCAGTTATGGCACAGTGCAGTTTGATGCATTATTGTTTGTGTTACGCTTGGAAATGTACAACTCCGCTGGGAAAAGAAATTGATCAGAGAGGAAAGCAAATCGTATTTTTTCAGTAATGATTGGGTCTCAAAAAGAGACAAAACATTAAAGACTGGAATCTTTTTCAAAAGAAAGTTCTCCATTATAATTTTGCTTCGATATTTGGTGCTGAGAGTTCAATCCTGGGCTCGTGTGAGTAAGTTCATATTATAAATTCTTAATCCTACTGGAGAAAAGAAAAAGGTTTGCTATTATCATTTTGCTCCGACTTATGTTGTCATGAGTTCAATTCTGAGTCCAGGAACTTTCCGAGTATATATATATATATATATATATATATATATATATATATATATATATATATACGAGGATCATTAAATGAGTTTCCAGACTTTTTTCGTATGGGTACTTTTATTGATATTACACACATGAAACTCTAGTCCCCCTTCGAAGTAATTTCCTCCGGCTGCAATCCACTTGTTGTACCGTTCCAACAACTTCTGGAAGGCTCCATGGAAGTCCTCTTGTGTGAGCGTGTCAATGACCTTCGTCACAGCCTCTTTTATCTCCTTAATTGTCTCATAACAACAGCTTCTAAGCTTTGGGAATAACCAAAAGTCACAGAGAGCAAGGTCTGGACTATAGGGAGCGTGAGAAACTGCTTTGATGCCCATCTTGGTCATATTTGACTAGGATGGAGTTGTGGACTGGTGCATTGTCCTGGTGGAAATGCCACCGACCCGATTTGAAGAGTGCTGGCCTCTTCCCTAGGGATCTCTTCCTGAACTCCCTTAAAACCTCAACATAGTAACCCTAACCCTAACCTTTTGGCCAATCAACTCTGGCGTATTGACTTCCTTACTCCTCCCACACCTCTCATCATCCCTTACAGACTCTGTGCCTTCCTTGAATCTCTTATGCCACTCAAAAACTGATGTTTGATTCATGCAAGATAGTCGAAAAGCAATCTGAAGCATTCCATACGTTTCTGTGGCATTTTTCCAAGTTTAAAATAGAATTTTATTGGATATCGTTGATCTAAAGTATCCTCACGTTCAGATTGCATTTTTGAAATTCACCAGTTGTGACAATCAGATTTTAGTAGCTGTAGCTGTTCCTTTAACCTGAAATCATAAAAATTGGTCAGTCATCTCATAAGATGTATAGCAATAACATAGTGAATTTTCAAGAGTCTACAACAATTTTAAATGCTTGTACAAAGAAGTCTGGAAACTTATTGAAGGCACCACGTATATTGTTAGTATTGCTTTATATTACTATATATATAATAGATGTCTGGTGACAGAATAATTGCAAGAAATTCACGTCGTCTTGTCCTTATTTTACGACAAAGTTGCCTTTTTTAGGGATATCACTGCTTTCTTCATATTCTGAGGGGCCTAGAAAAGGTGACCCCACGATCTTACTCTCGTTACAAAGTGTGGATGGCTTGGCTTACAATCTCTAGTTATGGGTAAAATAGTAGAGTAGATTGCGCTCTACAGTTTTAGTCGGGTGACGGGTGAGGAAAAAAAATCTGAATTCAAAATATGGAGAGTGTTGTTCAAGAGAACCTGTGGCTGATTGGTGCACCATTCTTTTATTATCAATTCATCCAATAAATTTCGCTGGTTCTGTATAAACTATCACAGCTATAAACACATTACCTCTGTTGGTAGTCCAATAGTTCTTATCTTTAACCAAACCTTGCAGCATTCATGCTAGATTACCCGAGGTGTCATGGATAATGTGCTGGACTGCGGCCTTGGAGTTAATCAAATTTGAACTCCAGTCACTCCATAACGTTCATTTTTGAACTTTGGGAAAGTGTTACGTTTTAACGAACAAAACAAATAGGTAAACAAAACTGAAAAGTGTCATTCAACAAAACGATTAAGTTCATTTAACCACTGGCAGAGAGATGCGTCTATTGACCAGGAAAAGAAACAATTCTATCTTTGTGTACTACCGTTATATGCACGTCCATCAACTATGCGTCATGGTAATTCAAGTGTGTCTTTATTATCCCTTCCGTGTATTCATTCTTCCGGTCTCTACAATCCCATTATGCACTGTCTATGGGAGGTAACACCCTTTCAGGGGGAATAACATATTTTTTTCATTAGGTCTGATCCCTAAATGTAGTCAATATCTCCTCAGGTGTTGTTCCCTACCCCTTTGCCTTGAGCAGACCACGTTTAAAGGGATCCGCAAAACGTTCCGCTTGACCATTGGATTGTAGGTAGTTGGGTGGTGACCGAATACGTACAATGTAGCATGAGCGGAAGAAGTGATGGAATCTTTCTGATGTAAATTGTCATTCAGTGTCTGAGACTAATGCTTGCTGCAGGCCGTGTTGACCGAGTGGTCATCTAAGAATGGTTATCGTTGAGCGGGTATTTGCCTTCTGCATTGGGAAAATTTCTAGTCATTTGGAATGGGCATCGACCACCAACAAAGGCCCAACAAAGTCCATATGCATCCTGGACCAAGGTTGCTCTGGAAAAATAGGAGTAGCAGATGGTTTGAGTATCGGTGAAGCGTCCGAGGTCATCTGTGAAGACTGGAAAAAAAAAAACGCTTGATTGTTTCATCGATCTGCTTCGTAATAGCAAATCTGAGCTGGAGATCTGGAAACATTACAAACAGAACTGACTGGTATGTCTTGAAGACCTAGTGACTAGATAAAATCAAGAACCAGTAGATTGTGTCTCGAATCTGTCACGTAGATCTTTCTGGATGCTGTTATGTCCTCAATTTCGATTGTTACCGGCAACTCCCCCGTGATGTAGACACAACCCCGGATGCACTCTGCGCTACATGTCTTGTAGGTGTAAGTGTAGGTTTGCCTATGATTTTCCATAGTCTCTGTGAGATGAGGGTTATGTCTGAGGCAGAGTCTGCCTGAACAATGAACAATTTTACAGACACATTTTAGGCTTGACTTGTCGTTCGGGAGAAAGGTTGCTACCAGACTATGTGTTTTCTTTTTCTGGGTGTATTTCTTATAGGTCAGGTACCTGTGGGGTGTGGAATCCTTCTTTATGTCTTTACTTTTTGCACTCATAGCAGCAGTGTGTCTTGAAAAGACACTTTATAGCAAAATGCCAGCCACCACAATTCCAACAAACAAATTGAGGCTTTTTATGTGTTGAGTCTAGTGATGTTGGGTTCTGTTGTTTTTGAACGGTGTTGACTGCAGCAACTGACTGGTGTCACCTGTGTGAATCATACTTAAGATTTACTAACCGCTGACACTCCACTGCAACTTGTTGTAGAGTAGGTGTCTTGATTCTGTTCTGTTTTTAAAAGAATTCTCGTTCGAACCTCAGCATCACCTGCGAAACCTCAACCCACATACAAATATAAGAAACATATAAGATACTTAAGTTGTGTGACCGTGATAGGCGAAATTTTAAACCGGTCACATTCTTTGTTGATGGTACTTGCACACATCGTTAAATCGACTGAATTACAGTTTGTAATGTTCAAAGAGTTAAAAAGAGTGTAAAAACGTGAAGTGAACTCATTGGAAATTTGTTTTAAAATTTCCTTGGTTTCAGCAAAGTTATAGTCCCTGGGATGTTTTGGTAAAATATAATTCAAATACCGATCGTGTTCTGCTGAACCCAGCTTTCTCTATAAAAGCCTAACTTTCCAGTTATCCATCTGCTCCTTCAAATCAACGATAAAGAGATCTTCATAACTTGCAAACCACTTGTGAAATTCTCTAATAGAATCTACGGCCGATTTTGCATCTTTCCGAAATGTTTGCTGCGGAGTAAAATGTCTTTCGGAAAATAATTCCATCAACCTTAATTGTTGTACCAATGGATGTTGCATTGAATCCATTTTTTCTTTTGGTAATACGTGCAAGTTCCAGAATCCGAAAGAAAATCCTCGTTGCCAAATTTGTTACGCTTTTACGTACAAAGCGAATTTATAAACAAAACTGAAAAAAGACGGAAGCGAGGAGTACAACAAAACAATTAAGGTTATCAAACTACAGACAGAGACATGCGTCTATTGACCAGGAAAATAAACTGTTTTAATTTTGTGTGCAACCGTCAAATGCACATCAATTTACCATGTGTCACGGTGAATTCAAGTCAATCCTAATTGTCCCTAACGTGTATCCATTCTCCCGGTCCCTACAATCCCACAAAGCCATGTCCAGGGAAGACAACTTCCTTTCTATCCTTCAAGAGGAATAGCTGATTTTTTTTTCGTTAGGTTTAGTCCCTAACAGATAGTTATGAGCCTTCTTATCACACCCCAGCTATGTTAAATAGTATCATTACTGTTGTACAAAGGGGGCTTTGGCATTAAAAACCCAAAGAAAGTTGATATGCCATTAAACAAAAGACTCGGGTCCTCATACATCGAGATCAACAAGAGAGTCCATCGTATATATGTTGTGAATATTATATATATATATGTGTGAGTGTGTGTGTGTGTGATCAAGTCACGCTGTCATGCAGATTTTCTCTCCCTCCATCCGTCTTTATCATCCAGGGAGGTTTTCCAAGCAACACTCTGTGTCCGCATAGAGCTGCTGTAGGTAGGTTCTTTGCTGGTGGACCAACACTGGCGTGTCCAAGTGTAGGGGTCTATAGATGAACGTCATTTCGTCCTTGCTTCTCCAGCAATATCCCGTATATATATATATATATATATATATATATATATATATATATATATATATTAGTTTGTATATATTTGAGATGCCTATGGTGTAATGGTTACCGTCGTAAGAAATGGACCTGGTGACCTGAGTTAAATTTCTGGTTAATGCTGTTTACATTTCACATAGCACCCTACTATCTTCCTCCCAGTTCTCGGTAAATAATTGGGCATTGTGTATTAAAGATTATTTAAAAATATAATTATTCTCTCTTGAGTTTAGAAAAAGGCAACTGGCATTAAAAAACTAATCAAAAGACATCATACCCTTTTGTTTAAAAAATTTTTGTTTAGATTTTTAAAATTTTAAGGCGTAGTTGCTAATGTAACCCGGCCACAGGAACCGGCCAAACAGAATGAAATCTTTTAAACTCGGCTTAAAAACTGACCTGTCACATCCTTCTTGAGCTCAAGAGTTAGTAGATATGTACTTGATTATATAGGATTTATATTATTCTTATTATTGTAATACATACATACATACGCACACACACGCACACACACACATATATATATATATATAGAGAGAGATAGATATTAATGATATTTTTCAATTTCGTGTCTACGTCTGCAGCTTAATGAGGGAAAGATTCTTCTATTTCCATCTGTTTGTATCAATCAATTAATACATCAATCCATCTTTAAATCGATTTCTCTCAGTTTCATTCAGCTTATATTATAAAAGTACAATACTTACTCTTTCTCTCTCCCTCTCCCACTTCCTCTTTTCTTTCTTTCTTTCTTTCTTTCTGTCTCTCTCTCTCTCTATATATATATATCAAAGAAATAGTCAGACAATATTGATCTTGTCTGATCTTTAGGAAGTACCATTGAGCTGCTATAAATCCGAACATGATTTTTCAATTTACAGTGTAATGCAGACTTATGTCAATTTTGGAACATCGTAATACTATTACGAATCCTTTTTGGTTAGAATATGTTAAGTGTTTTATTGGCGACTTTTAGAAAAAGATATACGTGTGCTTTGGAGAGTTTCTACCCCTGATTTGAATTTTGTTGTGAAAAAGCATTTAATATGTGTTGCATTTCGTTTGACATCCTCTGGGAATTAAAAAAAACCTCATTCAACAACAGTTTGATTAATCTTTGGATTAAAAGTTGAAATGTAATGTAATTCAGACGTCAATCAGGAACGTTTTTACTGTAGGTATGTTATTAAATTTAGATACAAAATAGTTTTTATTAAAGGTTCTTAATATATATGATAATTTTCTCTTGAGTTTAGAAAAAGTAAACTGGGATTTAACAACTAATCAAAAGGCGTCATACTCTTCTTCTTTTTTATTTTTTGTAAAGATTTCACATATTTGTGGCATAGTGGCTAATGTACTGGCCTGCGTCATAGCATTTAGCAAGGTTGAACTCCAGTCACGCTATTACGTTCACTTTCGTACTAATATCCTTGGTATAAACATTTATATCACCCAAATTATAAATTAAATAGTATCACTCCTATTCAACAAAGATGACTTTAGCATTATATAACCTACGAAAATTGATGCTATTAATCAAAGAAATCCAACCAACCAAACCAAGAAGTCCGAATTTGAAATAATTTGATAACAATTAATATTTTCTTTGGCAAAGCTAAAATATGCTGCCTGTATCTCCTGAAGAGGGGTAAGATCTGCAAGAAGTGATGTCCAGTGTATGACACTAAACAGCATCTGATGGTGAGACAAAGTTCTGGAGCTCTGGTGAGTGTGAACCACCACTTCATTGCCGTTACTCTCCGATGAATGGTAGTACCTTTTAAGGTCGTATCTATGTGTCAAATAGATTTCAAAAATTATTAGTTTTAGTTCGGAATACTGGAAACCATATAATTGTGTGCAAACAAAATAATAAAAAATAAAAATAATTACTTTAAACCATATAATTATTAGAATTAGATAGAAATACTTGAAACCATATAACTGTGTGCAAATTATTTGTATTAGGAATGTTTGATATAATAAAACTGTAAATTATTCGCATCAAGCATAGTTATTTCTATTGATGATTATGTTACATTAAATCATATTCCTGGGTGCAAATAAAAACCGATTATTAAAGAGAAATAATTACTTGAAACCATACCGGATGGAGACACAGACTACTTCGACATTGTCGCAGGTGGGCTAAAAAGAGACACATTAGCCCCATACCTATTTATCTTCTACCAAGACTATGTGCTTAGAGTGTATATTGATATTATGAAAGATAACGGTTTCAAGCTGGTAAAGATAGAAGCCAAAGATACCCCGCACAAGCAATTATGGACGCGGACTACACCGATGACATAGCACTACTAGCAAATACACCTGCCCAAGCCGAATCTCTGCTACATAGTGTGGAACGAGCAGCTGGTGGCATAGGCCTCCATAGCAACCCTCACAAGACGGAATCCATCTCCACACTAAATGGTAGCTCTCTGAAATTCTTGGACAAGTTCACCTATCTAGGAAATAGTGTCTCATCAACCGAGAAAGACATTAACACGCGACTAGCGAAGGCATGGATAGCTATCGATAGATTATCAGTCATATGAAAGTCAGAACTGACCGATAAAATTTTGAACGAGACTGTTTGCATTTCACATAGCGTTATCTTGTGAAATCTATTTATCCAATTATTCTCCCTTTAACTATGAGTGAATTGTAGGGTAGATTGAGCTCTTCAATTTTAGTTTAGCAAAAGAAGAAAAGTTTAGCAAAAAAAGAAAAGACTCTGAATTCAAACCAGTTGTAGACCTGGAGAGGGATGGGCCACATTAGACTATTCCTTCCTAAGACATGCTACATGAGTAGCAACGCTTTGACTAAACCAGGTTACAGAACCAGGGAGATTCATGATTTGATGCAAAATACATTAACTCGTTGGAATTACCGACGAGATATTTTGAACAAAATGTTTTTTTATTGGATTTTAATGCTCTGACGTTGAACTGGACTATCATTTAAAATATTTCGTAAGCAGCGTTGAAGGCATTGAAAGCAGTGATTGTTTAGGAACTTTTGATGAGATCTGATCTATTATAAAGTATCGTGTCCGAAGCTTTCTTGAAACGTGATTTTCTAATCTTTAGGCATAAAATTACCCATGACGTGGGATTTAAGTTAAGGTCAACAAATTATTTGAAATTAACCATTCAGTTTTATCCACTATGCCATTAGTCAGCTGAGCAACTTTTATAATCAAATGATGATGTCTAGATGTCTATCTAGACGAAGTCCGAGGGATTCATTGCCAATGTAGATCACCCACCCAACAATGACAAGAATAATAGCAAAAATAAACTGTCAGATGCTAGTCTTCATACTTTTTGAACGAAACGCTTTTGTCAAAGCACAATATTATGTAAGTGCAACTCTCTCCATAATCACCAGATCTAGATTCATGTGCTTTTTTCTCTTTCTCTTCCGTAATACTTCCAGTTCTTGTAATATTGGCTGATGATTGTGAAAGTGTGAAATAATCAGCTGTATCAGTTGGCTTTAATATTTGTTAAATTATTTTCTCTTTCTCTCTGGTTCCGTCGGTGGGAATGTAGTATATACCGACTGCATCTCTGCAGAGGGGTAAGACTCCCTCATCGAGTGTCCTGATATATGACGCAAAACAATCTGATGGTGAAGCTCCTCTAATGCTGAAGCTTTGGAGAATGTGGTGTAATCCTTTATTGCCATCGCTCCCAGGTCCACTCTATCCCGGAGTGGTAGCACTTGATAGGATCCTATCTATGGTTCAAATAGAACTAAACGTTGACTTATGGTAAACTGAATTATTGGAAATAGAACTGTTTATAACATTTAAACTGTGCACTTATGTTAAACTGAATTGTTTGAAATAGAACTGTTTATATGTATAAAAATGGATTTGGCATTAAGTGACCTGCAATGGTTGATATGCCATAAAACCAAATCAAACCCAACATTCCTCCTCCTCCTCTTCTTCCTCCTCTCTCTTTCTCTCTCTCTCTCTATATATATATATATATAGATGACATTGTGAACTTATGAATAACTCTTATAAGAGGAATCTTCAAAAGGCTATTTCCTTGATTATAGACGGTCTCATCTAAACTCTTTAAGACGAATGTGAAAATAAAACGCAGTCCTTTAACTATGTTTATCCACGAATTTTGTGTTGACGAAAAACAGAGAAAAAATCACCATGTCACTTTTAAATGTCACTGAATGTTTTGAGGAAGGTTGAAGAAAACATCAGTCGAAGCGTTGGAAAACTCCACAGATAAGGAAATGGTAATTTACCCTTGATTTTTTAAATATATAAAGCCCTATCAAACATTAATAATTTTTGCCTAGCATTTCTTTCATCTCCATTTTAATTACTGTTTCTTATCTTTAATTTTTATTATAAGTAGATTTAACTCTGCTCTGTGATATTTAGAAAAGGCCGTATCGACTGACAGTCTGAGTAATATCCATGAAAAAACTCAACTAAAGTCAAGATGAAAGAAATACGAGCCAAAAATAATGGATGAGGGAAATAAAGTGAAAAAAAGTATGACACAAATATATCTCATATCTCATAAAACAATTAGAAACTTATTTTTGCTAAAAATCCAATTCAAAGTTCCTTCTATCTATCTATCTATCTATCTATCTATCCCCAAAACCCTATTTCAATGTTCTGTGAATTTATCATAAAGGAAGTAACATTTTAACAATTTTTTGTTAAAAGCATGTCTGCAAAATCAAGGGTTAAATTTGCTGATGTGTTGCGACGAAGTTAACGTCTTCAAGTAATTTGAAAGGGTTTACCAAGAAACAACGAAAATTTCAATTTGTCTTTGAATTATTTTACTTTCTTACAAAGATATTTGTCCATCCCGTCCTTTTTTAAGCAAAAATGATTTTTTCAGTCAATGATAATTTTATTTTACTGGGAAAGAAACTGGTAACAACTAGCCGGGTGTCAGTTCTGTGAACTCGTTTTGTCCATACAATGTGCGATTTCAACCTCACATGTAACCCCTGTGGGTAACTCATGGTGGTTATCTAAAATAATTTACCGAGGTTTTTTTCTTTCTTTATTTTGCGCTGCTCGTTTTATTAATGTGCTACTTATCTCAGGTTATAAACAAGGACTGGGCGGAAAGGGGAGTTGCCTGAGAAAAAATATTCGTGAAGTGCACACAGAAAAAAGAAAAAAAGATAGATAGATAGATAGATAAGGGAAAAATTGAGATAAAGAGATGAATAAAAGGAATAAAGAACTATCAAATAGAGATAGCCTAAAACAGATAGATAGATAGATAGATAGATAGATAGTGATAAACAAACTGATATAGAAATACCACCAGATAGATTGATAGATGGATTAAGAGACAAATAGAGAGATACGAGCAAAGAAAACATGAACCGAACATAAGTTTATATATATATATATATATATATATATATATATATATATATATATATATATATATATGTGTGTGTGTGTGTGTGTGTGTGTGTGTGTGTGTGTGTGTGTGTGTGTGTGTGTGCGGATAGATCGATCGATAGATAGATAGATAAAGAGAGACAGAGAGGGAGAGAGAGATATGTGATCTTCTTTAAGGAGGCTAATAGACTGATAGAGAGACAGTGTGTGTAGAAGTGTGTGTGTGTGTGTGTGTGTGTGTGTGTGTGTGTGTGTGTGTGTGTGTGAGAGAGAGAGAGAGAGAGTGAGTGTGTGTGTGTAAGAGCGAGAGAGAGAGAGAGAAGAGAGAGAGAGAGAAGATAGAAAGTGGGAGGATAGGAATCGCTTTGGATAGATTAATAGATAGACTAGGAGAAAGGGAAAGATATACGAATGGAAATAGATAAAAAATGGTGAGCGAGAGAGTCATTTATAGTTGGAGGTGAAAGAAAGAAAGAAAGAATGAATGAAAGAAGAAAGGATGGAAGGAAGGAAGGGATGAAGAAAGAGTGAACTAGTTTTGAGGATGAATAATTGAGATAGAGTCAAAAGGGAAAACGGAGTTGGATGTGAGGAAACGGAAGAACAAAGATAAAGGATTTAATGAGTGAAATGATGGTCAGCAATCGAGAATTTGAGGAACGGAGATGAGGGGGGGGGGAGAAAGGAAATTAGGGAGAGAATAATAGGAGAAAGGATGGGGCTAAGAATCCATCATGGAGACAGATGATTGGGACATGGCCAACAAAATGAGGCCTTTCGCCGTTAACGAGGGTGAACACAAACGTGGCCCGTCTAAAGTTAGACATATGCGAATATATTTTATTTTAAACTGCTCACTGCTTTTCACAATGACATTGTTTTATGAGAACCATTGTGCTAAGGTAAAGAGGACCTTATTTTGTTTTTATACCTGGAGAAGTGGTTGTCTCCAAAAATGGAGAGCACGAATTTATCTTTTGGAAAAGGTTAAATTAAACACGTTTACCTCGGTTTGTGTAAAGCTTAAAAAATCACCATAGTGTATTCTGTCTTGTAAAAATACCTCCTGGTAATTATTGTACCCTGATCCATCCCATGTATTATCCGTATTTTAGTTGTTATATACGTTTCCCTTTAGAAGTCTATTGTACTTGTTAACCTTGGTATTTCAAGCCAATCCTTTAATTTGACTTGTTAGCTCCCATTTCATTGTTCCTGATTTTGTGGTATTGTTTTTGCTGTTGTTGTTGCTTTTTTCATTCGATTCTGCAGGCATTGTGGATAAAAGTGAATGGTTAATTTTAAGTAACGTAGTGGCCTTGATTTAAATCTCACGTCTGGCAATATTTTATGCATTGAGGTTAAAGAAGAACGTTCATTGAACTTTCGTATTTACATCTTTCTTTCTTTTTGTCTGTTTCTTTCTTACTTTGTTTCTTTCTTTCTTTGGACACGATTATGTAGTATCAAGGTTATATAATGTTATGTAATATCAAGTTTTCCTACTAAATACAGAGGAGTCCCTACGGTGTTATGGCTAAAATGCTGGACTGAGACCTCGAAGTAAGCGAGTTTGAACTTCAGTCGTCCTATTACGTTCACTTTCGTTCTAATACCCTTGAGAAAAGTACGAACACCCTAATCCTCTCAGTTATTGGTTAAATAGTACCACTGCTGATCTTCTACAAGGTTAGCCTTAATATTAAATACCCATGAAGGTTAAAATATTATTAAACAAAGAAACTGTATTCTATCAAATAGAAAATTTGCACGCATTCGTTTTAAATAACTAATAATTATAATCTATTGTAAATGATTGAACATTTCTATTCAATCCACAGAAGGGACCCTAATAGGTTCAGAGTGAACCTGAGATTAATGGTAGAACTGAGCAGTTTAGCGTCATACCCAGAACAATCTTTTTGGTGATTCTTGCTCCTTTGTACAGGCTGACAAGGAGTTAGTTTAAGTGAATGTTAATATCTACATTTTTCAGTTACTGACAGTCGCCTACGGAACTAACTTATAGGTGGTGCTTTTCATAAATCCAACAGAGGAGGAAAAATGTAAATTTATAAAAAAGAAAAAAAGAAAAGAAAAAAAGAAAAGGTTTTAAAAAATGAATTAATTGTATAGAATAAGAATTGACCAAATAAAAATCCTCCAACGAGGGATTTAAGTGGTTGAGATGTGGTCTTAAAATAATTTCTGGAACACGCTTGCTTTCCATGTTACAATATGCGTAACTAATGTAGCTATCGTGCTTTTCTTTTCCTTTCCTTACCCTCTAAGCAGTCTTTGTGTTACAATCAACAACCTCTTCTCTAATCTCACCTATTATCACATTTAAAACGTAAACAAATACATAAATTTTACAGTTAGAAAGGTAAATCTATTTTTGATTAATTAAAACAAATAATTATTCAATGCATATCCGTAAAAAACTTAAACTTTTCAGTAAAAAAAAAGAAAAACAACTAAAGAAAAATTAATAAAACAAAACTGTAAATTTATATAATTTGTTTTAAAAATTGGTCATTAAAATAAGAAAACAGGTTACCCCCACCAAAAAAAAAAAAGGTGTAAATGAATGACTATATTTTATAATATATGTTTTCTTTTTAATAACCTGTTATTCTATTCTATTTTATCTTATTTTTTAAAATTTTGTTTCTTTTTAAATAAGCGATTGTTTTGTTGGTCACCAAGTTCTAAACAGGATTCATATTAACTCCAGTGGTTAGGCGGGATCCGGTATGTTAAGTGTCAAATGATCGTAAATTATAAAATGGGTAATTTTATCAACTTTTATTGCTTCTCTATCATTTTAACATTAGAGTTTATTTATTTTCTTTCTCTGTTCTTTTTTCATACTACTCCTTTATATATTTATTCATTTTTTAAATTTGTAATCTTCTTGTCACTGGGTGATCTCTTGAAATAAAGACTGTCTCAAAACTCATTTAAGTATCTAGAAATAAAATCTCTACATCTGGAAAAAATATGAAAATGAATTAAACAGAAGAACCAAAACAAAAGAACCCCACCAAAAAACAAACAACCAAAAAAAAAAAAAAAAATAAATAAAATAAATAAATAAATAAAATAAAATAAAAATTTTCAAAAAATCCCGGTTCAAATGAAAAAAAATCACTCGATGGGAAGTCAGAGTGCTCATAATCGTGATAATCTGCTGGAGAGAGAAAGAGGTGAGATCGTAACGTGATTTCTAGACCATTTTTTGCCTCCAGTTTTACGATATGCGTAAACAGTTTTGTTAACCACTTCTCTCGTTCTCCCCCGTCCTCTTTGCTATTCAGAGTCCCTTTCGGGCGCCTCTAGTGGTGTAAAGGTAGGCAAGATCGAAACCAAAATCTCTCTTTTCTCTCGTATTTATCATAGTTATTTTTCTCGTTTTAAATATAAAGTTCACTGAGAATCTCCAAACGGAAGAATTGTTGAATTAATATGATTAAAGAGAGTTGATCTCCATTAAGCAAATGTTCTTTTTACTAAAGAAAACAATAGTAATAATCACAATCAAAAATAGTAAAAAGAAATGTTATTGAAATTCTTAATCACAAGGTGACTTTTGGGGACACTCTGTATATGATCTTTGAACCGAACGAGGATGTAAACAGGTGGCTGATCTGGGAATTAGGGTTCAGATTAGTTCAGGTCAAGTTCTTTAACCTGATGACATTTGAACAGCGTTGGCCAGTCATTATCAAATGACAAGCACATTTCAGATTTTCTTTTGTTCAGATTGGCTTTTGGAGGCTCATATTTTTCATTCACATTGTAACTTTGAGATTACATTTAAAAGAAGAAAGTAAAAAATGTTTTCATTTTAGTCAACTAAATTAGCACACTGAAAATGAAAGACTACGATGTATTTAGATAAGTATAGAAACAAGGAGAGTCTTTGTGGCATAGTGGCTAACATGCTGGACTAAGACATCGTAGTAAGCAAGTTCGAACTCTAGTCTCGCTATTGTGTTCACCTCTCGACTAATACACTTGGGAAAAGAATGAACTCAGTTATTGGTTAAATAGTACTACTACTGTTCTTCTACAAGGCATTGAATAACCCACGAAAGTTAATGTCAGAAATACACCAGCTTAATATGAATTGAGAACTTTTTTTTTTGTCGAGTTGACGCAAAGAGAAAAGAAACTTTAAACTTATTGAAACTTTCTTGCGATGCCAAACTAGTGAAGGACAGCATTGTCACTAATAGTTTTTGTGTAATTTAAATACATTTAGAATTTAAATTCCCCAAAAGAGAAAGTGGACAATGCTTATGACGTATAAGTGGTTGTCAAAAGCCATTACATAATATTTACTTTCTTGATAGATGGAAAATGAAATTGATACGAAGATAGAGAGATAGATTGATAGATGAGCATGTTAGTGTATGTGTGCATTTACGCGCATGAGTGTGAATCTATCCTAGCCTTCAGCTAAACTCGTTTTAGCCAAGTAAATATTTGTATTTACCACTACTTTAGATAGATAGATTCTATCTACAGTTATCTGCATGTAAATATGAGTGCGTGTTTGTATTTGTGTGTGTGAGAGAGAACGCTTGAACGCGCGTGCATATATGCAAGATATATGTATACTCCCTCAAGCTTTATAATTAATGTATATATATATATATATATATATATATATATATATATATTGTGTGTCTGTGAATATACATGCAGTCACTTGACTGAATTAATGAAAAGACATAGTTATTTTTCTTGAAGCCCAAAATGTATTTTTGTTATCATACCACTGTGAAAAGATTTGAAGAGATACCTCCAGAGTTGCATGGCTTTTGTCTTTTATTTTTGTTTTTGATTACAGAAGAATCAATGTTATTCGGAACATTCAGGAACGGTGTGGAAAATAGAAATACAAGGCGATGAGAAGTTGTTGCCCTCTGCTGGCTTTTATCTTACTAGTATAAATTTGCTTTATTTTAATCTATGTCAGTTTTTCACTCCAACTCGAACTGGAGTTTTTCACAAAAGTCTGAGTCAGCGCCAGTCTTTTCTAAATATTCTAGCTGATTTTAACAGTGCTGTCCTCTGGATGGTCACGATTTCTGCACTAATTTTCAGTTCATCTGATCTCTTTTCCAGATTCTTGAGTATTGTTCCAAGAGCTTTAAATACTTTTGGTACCACTGTCACAATCATTTTCTACAGCTTCAGTTCTCTAGCAAGGTTAGGGTACTCTCCATTTTTTTGCTTTCTTTTATTTTCCCTGTGTGGGCGGTGAACTCCACTAGATTGCAAGTTTTTTTCCTGTCAACTAATATTATGTCTGGTCCTCCATAGGGGATTCGTTGCTCCGTTTTCATCTCAAAGTCCCAGAGATTTTTTTTGCGTCTCATTTTCTAGGATAGACTCTAGTTTGTGCAAATACCGTTTGTCAGCATGGGCAGATTTTAATCTCTTACTTAATTTCTGATCTAGTCGTACCTACTCTTATATTAGTGCTGAAGTCTGAATGGTTTCAACCCTTCTCTATCAACCCAGATTAAACTGAACCAGGAAGTAATGACTATGCAAGGTTACTTCATACTCCCCAGAGTTTCATTACTCGAGCCTCACCATTAGTTGTAGTTTGTTTCATACCCAGGACGCCCACTTTTTTGGAAGGGTCTTGCTTCTTTGCAGGGGATACAGTCGATGTATTCTTACTCCCGCCGATTGGGCATTGGAATAAATAAGAGAGATAATGAGATGATATTGGCAAAATAGTACAGAAGTGCAAAGTCATAATAGGGTCATGAATAATACGACTCGTCAACATTCATAGAATTTCCTTTGGTCAATCTCGTTATTATCCTTGAAGCTTTTTTCCTGCGGTTTTTTTTTTGTGTGTGTGAGATCGTATATCAACCTTCCAGGGTTATTTAATGTCAAAGCCATCCTTCTAGAAGAACAGCAATGATATTATCTAACCCATAACTAGAGGAATACTTTTCGCAAGGATATTAGTCCGAAAGTGAACGTAATAGTGCAACTAGATTTCGAGGCCGCAGTCCAGCTTGCTAGCCATTACATCCACTTTTAATACAGGTCTGCATTGCTAATCAGTCAATTATCGGTGATCAAGAATTAATGTGAGTAGTACCAAAAGAATAGAGCTATTTTATGAATTATCGCAATATATTTCTAATGAAATTATATGGAACGTGTGAAGGGTAAAGTGGAGCAATCCAGGGGAACGAGTAGGGCCCTCCTTTACACCTCCGTGTAGTAGCGTTTGAAAGGGGACCCTTCTGGTCACCCTCAACTACAGGTCGCCAACTTTTTACTATTATTTCTAGTGATTTTAATCTAAAAATGCATCAAAAATCAAGAAGAAAGGGATTGTTTGAGTTTGAGTTAAAGCAACCGTTACTAACACAATCTTTATAATTAATGCTTTCCACACCTTCCTCAAGTTTTACGCTAAAGAGTCTGCTTATCAATAGACCAGGAAGTTTACCTGGCATAGAGTTCACCTGCCTTGGAGTGATGGCTAACGAAGAGGTTGTATAAGAAAATTGCTTGTAAAGTGAATCAAATCCTCACAGAGTACCGAACTGGACTTCGTATTTAAAGCAAGCAGGTAAATACACAAAAACAATAATTCTCGAATTATATATATATATATATATATATATATATATATATATATATATATATATATATATTACTAAAGATATCATTATACTGCGAATATATAACCCAGGAATATATTTATGTATGTTGTTGGGGCTAAACACGCACACACGCACATTGGTATATAACCCAGCAAATACGGAAAATAGTGAGCTTTTTATGAGAGTAACACATTCAAAATGCTTTTAGAGAATAAGCAAATTTCCCGTCCAACTTGCAACTGAATTAATTTTTGTGATTCCTATAATCTGGATGTAGGAAATTTTTACCCATCGAAATTCTCGAAATAAAGGAGATAAAAAGGAAATGCTGATTAGAATCCTATCCTACCTGTTAATTTGAAGCATTGATATCATTAGCAACTGTTGGGCATTATCCTTGTCAATTTTGATTAATATTGTAGTTCATGTTTAATCTTAAAAATTGTTTTTATCACTACTCAATTAGGACATTAGTCTGTGACAATGAATAATTATTCAGATTAGAAATAAGCTCTCGATGAGACTCGAATTCACACTTTCTTCTGCCCCGGGAAAGCATGGTTAAACACACCCGCTGATCTATCATTTGAGCTACGAAAAGCATTGGGTTGGCAGAAACCCAAATCAAATCTATGGACTTGTCCCTTTTGATCTCTTTCGTTATGAATAAAAACGTCCCTGAAGACATGAAGACGAAGAAAAATCAGTTATTTCATTAACTTCTGACATTCAAAACTTATATGGTCATTATATAAAGCTGTATTTCTGAACCCCCCCCCCCAAAAAAAAAACCGAAAAGGAAATCGAAAAAATATGAATGATTATTTGTTCGTTCAATTGCTCTCAGAAATCGAGGGTTATTTACTTTTCTGTCCACCATTAAAATGATTCGAAGGCTACAGCTCCAATTCTATAGTCAGTCTGTATCTATAAGTAAGAGAAGAAAAAATTATCACGGGAGAAAGTCGAGAACAAAGTACCAGGAGAAAAAAATAATAACGAAGCTAATATTTAGGAGTTTTTTTTTCTGAACAAATTATATTATGGCATTCGGATAGTTGGGTGACCTTAAAGATGGTTAAGGATGGTCGGGAATAAAACGTGTAGAATCTGGTGTAGGTAATGAGAATTTACTTATGTTTACATAAAAAAATGACGACAATTTTAATATCTGAGAGCTAAAAATTATTCATGATAAATTAATCAACAGAAAACCATATTCTAAATAACAAAAAAATTGATTTAAAGTAATTGAAAAAATTCTTTTAAATGACATTTTTTAAAAATTCAAAATAACAGAAAATTCTGTTTTTAATACTGCATAGAAATAAAGAAACTGATTGATATTACATATTGAAAAAATAATTCCCATTTTTCTTATATTTTTATATCGTATGTTCCCAGATTTTTTGGAAAATAACTTTTCTAAAAGAATATTATACATCCATACGACTAGGTGTAAACAAGCAACATCTATCAATCTATCTCAGTTTGTTCTTACATATCTATCAATAGATCGATCTAGAGAGTTCACCCTAATTTACTAAGCTTTTCTTAGTCTGGCATACAAGCCTCTGATCACTTATAGAAACCACTATTCCTCATAGTACGGGTATAAGAGACGAATTCATCTTTTGTATCTCCCGCGAGCAAATAGGTTGATTTATTTCTTTAACGACATATCATCTCATGATGGGTTATTTGATACTAGCGTGTGATTTCTTTTTAAATACCTGATTACAATCATAACTATATCTTCTATTTCAGTGTATTTTCGTCTATAATCATTTGTTTACCCACAGTTATGATTTCAAGTATTCTTATCCAATACAAATAATTTTCAAGCATATCTATTTGACCTATATTTCAGACCCTAACAAGTACTACCACTTCGAGTCAGTATTCAAACTCGGGTCATCGATTCCATTAGGTGCGCCTATAGGAAACTATCTGGTTTGTGTTTACAGTGTTGTCCTATGTATCCGAATCCCTGAAACTTGCCGAGTTAGCACCGTTCCTATCAAGTCGTATTTATTTCAAGAGTCCTCTCAATATTATTAAAATATTTAGAACAAGATTTCCAAGCTTTTACACATGAATAAGAATTGCGTTATAAAACTCCCAAACCACATTTTCAGAGCCGCCAGGTTGACTTATCAAGTACCCTTACATCCCAACGCGAGTTTCTAACTACGTCAATCACCAGTGCGGGGGTGAAGGGAAGAGTAAATGACATCTATTTAGCAGTTCCGCTAGTCCAGTATTTTCTCTCCCCTACCTTACATCCTTGGTTAGAAATAAAACTAATATCCGTATGAACATTCTAAAGCAAATGTCTCAAGGATGTTATTTGCTTCCTATCATCATTGCAATATGATTCGCAGAGCATGATATCTGAAGCGAGTTTAGTCATCATTAAATACTCAACACAAATGAATATTGGTATCGGACAATATTTATAGTAAAATTATTCAATGGAATGGAATAGTTGGGGTCTGAGAAGTTTTTTTTGGGTGGGGGGGAATCCGTAATACTTTCAGATTTTTTTTTCTTTCCTTAGTTATATTTTTAACATTATTGATTGATTGATTGATAGATTTTAATGGAAAGGCAAACTGTCAAGGTTTAATTCATGAATAGAGGTTAGGGAATCATGTTCTTTGTATGTTTATATTTACATTTGTGTAATTGTTTCTAAAGAGTTTTTCGTATCCAATTATATGATATTCCTATTTAATACTAATGATTTATTCACGGTTATATGGTTTCAAGAATTCCTACCTAATTCTAATAATTTATACACAATTATATGGATTTAAATAATTATTTCTATTTGATGATTAACCTTTTTTTGCACACTTACAATGTTACATTATTTTCTAGTAACTAATAATAATCTTTAATAAACAATTATATCTTCAATGGTTTCGCTTGGTTTCTTTATTTAATAACGTATCAACCTTCGTAGATTATCTTATTTCCAAACCGTCTAGTGTAATGGTAGTATTATATAATCTACAGCAGGTGGGGATAAAAAGTTCATGATTTTTTCAAGAGTATAAGTCCGAAAGTGAACGTAATAGAGGCAAAGGGATTTCGAACTCGCTTCCTATGATGTCAAAGTTCAGCACGTTAGCTACTACATCACTGGGACACGCCCTTGGTGCTATTCGATATAATTGCCTAAGATCAGAGTTTACTATGTTTGCCCGGGGAATTTTTATAAAACACATTACAAAAATTAAACGAAAAATGAAAAGATTTAAAATAATCTTTTGTACATTAAAGCTTATATACTCACTGCAGTATCGCTACAAGTAATTATTCTTAATACTGGCCTTGTTAGCTGGGGCTGTAGAATACTCAACTACATCTCTGCAGAGGGATAAGACTCCCCTAACGAGTGTTCTAGATATAACACTAAACAATGGTGAGGCTCCTGTAATGCTGGAGCTTTGGGGAATGCGAAATATCCCTTCCTATCCATCGCTCCCAGGTCCACTCTGGACCAGAGTGGTAGCACCTGATAGGGTCCAATCTATGGGTCAAATAGAAGTATTTGACATTGAAACTGTGTACTTATGCTAAATTGAATTGTTTGATATAGAACTGTTTTGACATTTAAACTGCACACTTATGCTAAACTGAACTGTTTTTATGTTTAACTGTGTGCAAATAAATGACTGATGTTCAACTGAATTGTTCGTGATACATAGCAATAGTTGGAACCATTTAACTTTGTTGACCAAACTGAATTGTTTGAAATAAAACTGTTTTTACGTTTAACTGTGTGTAAACAAAAAACTGTACTTATGCTAAACTGAATTGTTTGAAATAGAACTGGTTATATGTATAAAATGGATTTGGCATTTAATAACTTACAATTGTTGATATGCCGTAAAACCACACCAAACCAAACCAAATATACTTAATACAAGTAATTTACAATCAATTATTTCTATTTGATATTAAAAATCTTCAAACAGACCTACTTGAACTATAGATAGAATTCTAACAGGTAGTACAATTTTGGTCTGAATGGACCAGGCAGTAATAGCAATGAAAGAGTATTTCACATTCCTCAGATCTGCAAATTGGAATCTCACCGTCAAATACAGTTTACCTACAACACCCCTGAGGAGTGGCTCTTCATCATTAAGTCGTACTGATTGGACTGATTTCCTGACTCTCATTATCAATCTCTATCGCTCCTATCTGATCCTCTAGAAAGCATTCAGTGTCCGCCCAGAGATGTAATTCTTTACTAGTCGGCCAACATTGGCGCGTCCATGTATAGGAGTCCATTTGGAAACATTGACTTTACTTCTCCAGCAGTGTACTGTATACCTTGTTCGTTTTACTCGGATAGTTTTGTGAGAGTGGATAGATTTGTGAGTGGCCGCAGAGATACTGTTTTGTAGGGTGCTGTTTCAAGGATTTCTTCAAAACAGCATTCTTGTGTTGTTCCAATCTAACTTTTACTCCATTTCCCTTGCATCCATGTGATGCATCCGTATAATAGTATTGACAGAGCCACAACTTGGAAGAAATTCCGTTTATCTCTCGGATAAAATAAAAATCCCGTTTATCTCTCGGATAAAATAGAATAGGATATATTCTAAGCTGTAGGTGTCGGTCTTACCTCTCTTTAAAGGATTAAGTCAGCGTATTAAGGTGGATTATTGTTAAGATCTTGTGATATTCTCTTATGAAAAGAATGTTTTAGTTTGCTGCCAAGACCCGACCAGTAAAAATAAATAAATAAAAATAGTCGTCACCAGATGAATTTTTTCACTATGACTTCCAGTCTATTGAAGAAGTCTTCAACAGCCTAAAACTTATACACTTACATACCGACTCACATGTTCGTCACAAGTCGTTCTGACGAAAATATGCTTATTGAGTTTGTCTGTTCATCAGCGTATTTGGTAGTGAGTTGTTTATTTTACTTGCATATACAATGGCGTCTTATATTAAACGTTCAAAAGATCTTTCCGAGTTACTTTAGATATCAACCCGACATTGGCGACCCAAGTTTAAAATCTTGAAAGAGGCTGTTTGAATTTCACTTATGCCATCTCATTTCGAGTTCCATTTACTTTATCCATAACAGAGGAATAAGTTGATTTTTGCTTTTCTAAACGTTGTTAGTATGAAGTAAATGTACACTGTCCTTACCAATTCCGTTCTCCATGGCGTTAAATGTGCATTCCGTCGTATTTGGACGGGCAGCAATAAGAGTCAAAGGATGAAAAACATAACAAAAACTCTATGGAAAGGAATTAAACCATTTCTAAATAATAATAATAATAATAACTTTCGTTTTCTGAGATGCAGATTTTCAAAGCAGTCATTAGTACTGAACATAAAATCTGTGAACTAAGTTTCGACCGAGGCTTCGTACTTTTGAAAGTGATGAATACAAATTTCCCTGTCCAGCAAATAACAAGGCAGTTTGAACTCTTTAGCTCTGTAAGGCCGTCCAGCGAAGAAACAGTTACCGTAACATAAAAAAACGAAACATCTAAAAAAATATCGTTTGGTAGTCGCCATTGCTTTTCCTCCGCCTTTTTGAGAATTGGAGATTTAGACGTCAGGACTGCACGTAGCTCCGTAAAAAACAATAATCACTACATAAACAATGAATCTTGCCATTTGACAAACCTGATATCCTTCAAAAGAGAAAAAGCCATTAGCTAATATGTTTTACCGAATAGGAGGACATATCTTCGTACTGTATATATTCAATTGTAGTTGCATGCGTATGGATGAACACATACACACACTGAATCATATTGTAGAATAATGTGTATATTTGCCGTGAAAGCGTCCATGTTTTGAAGATTTACCCGACCCACTAGCTAAATGAAACGTCAGTTTTAAGCTGAGTACATCTAGTTCGAATTAAGAGTTTTCCTTCTCCTGCAAGGGATACATACAGTCAGCTTATTCTTAGACCCACGGATATAGCTTGACAAAAAAGTATTTCGCAACTGCAAACTTGCTCGATTGAACGTCATTTGAAGTTTCCGTGGAAATAATCAGGAGTTATTACTTTGGAACGTCTGTCATATATATATATATATATATATATATATGCTTAAAAACCCTTAAGGAGTTTTTCATTCACCGCTGTTTTAGATTTATCGTATCCACTGTCAAAGAAACGATTCGTTTGCCAGTCTCAGTTGCCAAATACGCATAATCGTCAAACGGAATGTTTTTGAACTACTTAAGTAAGTCCAGATTGACCTTCAAGAGTCTATAAATAATCAAGGCACTTCCTGGCCTTGAACGTTGCTTATTCTACAGGCGGAAACGGAAGTGTTCCTTTTCTTTTAAAAGAAGAGCAGCAATAACAAAAGTGAAATCTCGTTCTACTGACTTGAATTGTTGTTCACTGTAAAGAACAGTTCAAATGTCGATGGGACTATTATCTCTAACTAGTTTTCATAGACTTGTTTTTTGAGACCCCGCTTCGAAGGTTTGACCCATGTAATGGGGAGAGGAAACGCAATTTGACTGCTTGAGATGATAATTTGAAAAGGGAAAAGGAATGACAACTTATGTCTTTTTCTTATATACATATATATATGTGTGTGTGTTTGTGTGTATGTGTCTTTTTGAGATCCTAAACTTAGTTAAGGTTATATGGAATTGTTTGCATTTGTTAATTTTAAGATTCGTTTATTTCGCTTCCGTGTCCCAAATTTTATTAGCGGACAAACCTACTTATATATATATATATATATATATATATATATATATATATATATATATATATATATAATTGTAACCGGAGAACGATACATAGAAGGAAGTAGTAGATATTCGGAAATTTTCAAATTCCTCAAGAGGAAATTATATCTTGCCTGAATTTATTCGCCATCTCTATTGTCATATACAAGAATACATCCCTTTGATGTTCAAGGAAGATATCAAGTGTGTTTTTATGTTGGCTGAGTACTCATGATACTCCCTTTATTTAAGAATCTGTGCATTTATTGATCTGTATACGTGTTCATTTACTGTAATCCTGCCATATTACCTTTACATTTATTCGTGAGAAAAATTACATGATTGCTTGCCTGATTGATTTTAATAGAATATCAACCTCTCTTGGATTATTTTGTGTTTAGAGTTTAGGCAATCAAGTTCATTGTTCGTTCATAGTTGCGTCCTATCGAACAATTTTGATACAACGCTACCTCAGAGATATGATTCTAACAGGTACTTCCACTTCGTGTCAGTGTAAACCTGGGAGTAATAGCAGTAAAGGGTTACTCCACAATCCCCAAATCTTCCGATTAATTTTAGTGGGGAGGGGGATTCTTACTCATCTAAAGGTGGATACAGTTAATGTATTCAAAGACCCACTTTTCAAATCGCTGCCCCGCAGAGTGAACCACGTCGCTAAACCTTGCTTTATTTCAACATCATCATTATCATATTCATCATCATAAACTTGTGCTGATGGCACAGATTCTATTGACTCTCTCTCTCTCTCTCTCTCTCTCTCTCCCTCGCTCTCTCTCTCTCTCTCTCTGCCTCTTCATCCGTCTCTATGGTTAATCGTTCCTGGATGGTCTTTTAGATTGCATCTCGTGACCATTCAGAACTGATGTATATTATATGTATTTGCACGTCAGCCAACACTTGTATGTCTATGAGTATGAGTCTATAGAAGAACGTCGTTTTTGTTTCTCCTTACTTCTTCAGTATTTCTCAGTATGTGTCGTTCATCTTACTTGAATGGTTTGTGATATTGGAAGTAACTCACTAAACAGCTGCTGTTTTGTAGGGTGCTGCTTCCAGGATTTATTCAAAACAGCATGTAGCATTCTTGTATCGTTCCAACATCTAGCCCGTACTCAAAGCGTTTCGTTAGAGTCCAGATGGTGCATCCATACTGTCATACTGACCTGGCCACAGCTACTGACCCATTTTCCACGGAAATGATTCTAGGGCTTCAATTACGGCGTGAACCATATATATTGCTCTGAAATATAAAATACCTTATATTTCAAAGTAGAACTTTAATTTTATTTCATTTTCATATCCGGACCCATGACAAAATGAAAACTGTTCCGATGCAAATGGAACTCTTCACCAGAAAAGAAACGTTAACATCAAATGGATTGGGACAACTCTCTCTCGCTCTCTCTTCCCCACTGTATATATCTTTCTCCAAATATATGTATATGTAATTCATGATAGTGTAGGTTATAGATTCATCGGCGATTGGTGACTCTCAGTTTCTCACCTATGCGATCCTCAGACCAACAAGTTTCCATGTAATGTTGTGTGGGGCATGATGAGAAGTGTGATCTAATTTGTGTGGCATTCTGGGAAGGATAATCAACTTTATACGAAATGTTTATTTACATGACTCTATTATATTAATTTTGCGATATATCAATTTATTTAATTGTTATTGCTATTTTTCTTATTACTACTAATTCTTCTTTGGAGTCATTAGTTTTCAGATGGTTTATTAAGAATTCATTTTCGTACCAATATATAGATAAGATGTCTGATCGTTCATTTATAAGTTTATTTTGTTCTAGGAAGGTAATCATGGGTATTTTTTTCTTGGCAAAGGTTAAAGAGCTTTGATATATATATATATATATGTGTGTGTGTGTGTGTGTGTGTGTGTGTGTGTGTGTGTGTGTGTGAATGTGTATGTGTGTGTGTGTTTGTGTGTGTCTGTGTGTGCAATGCTTATGACTTCAACTTGGTGTTTTTCTCTTCTTAATCATATAATGCTATCAAAACTTATGACAATTTATATTATCCACGCAAAAGTGGATGGATTGCACATGCAGATAACTTAAATGCTTTGAATGTTGTATCTTTTAAGAGTTCCATTAAACCGTGTCACTTTTGTAAAAAAAGAAAATTCCAAAAGAATATATGCCAATATGTATACTTAAGATTCAAGATGTTATATACAAACAATTGAATGGTTTAATGCATGGTTAACCTTTTTATAAATTGAGATTATATAATAATTATTTTGGCAGAAGTTTACTTATAGAATATCATTTTCATTGTTTTGTTTGATAATACTACTGAGCAAGAGACTAAACTAAACTTATCAACTAATAATAAACGATGTCTGTCGTGCTAGATGGTTAACTAACCTGTTTCGCATATCGATTAACTTGTGTGGAAACTTCGTTTCTCACTAATGTAACGTTGTGCTAGATAAGGCAAAACTTACCAATTGTATGAGGACGCTTATCGCACAGCTATGAATGATTAAAAACGAAAATGAAAGACCAAAGAAAAACAAATTGAAAGACACTAAAAAAATTAAAAATCGAAAATGAAAGAGAAGAATGAATGCGCGTGTGTGTGAGTGAGTGTCTCTATGTGTACAGGAACGTGTTTATGTGAGTGAGTGTGTTTATGATAGAAAGACATTGGTTGGTTGCTTGGTTGATGGTTTTTAACGGCATGTCAACCCGACTGGGATTAATTTATGCCTAGTGATTAAGGAATAATGAACATTGTACGTCTATATTTACACTTTCGTAGTTATCGGTTTAAACGACGTGATAGCATTGTCGGAGATTGTGTTAAAGGGTTGCTTCGTGTGGCGTAGATCTCGTTAACACTAGAGAAGAGAGAGAGAGAGAGAGAGAGAGAGAGAGAGAGAGAGAGAGAGAGAGACATTAAAAATCATAATTACATGTTCGGATTATTATAGTAACATGACTTTTACGTCAAGATTAATACCAGTTGATGAGATAACATTAAATTAATATAATTAGTCACACTTAACATTTTTCTCTTCCCTACGAGTATTAATATTCTTGATCAGACGACCTTAATCTTTGGACAGGAGGGAATATTTAGTGTTAATAAACAGGCTATAACGAGTTAAATAATCATCTTTAAGATAACACCAAACATGGACAAATTAAAACATGGCTCCAACATCAATTTTGTGGGTGCGTTTGCTGTGGGGTAGAAATAGGAATTCAGTCTATGTTCTTGTAAAAAAAAGCATAAAAATAGCTTTCAGATATCTGGCTCTTCTTTTAATAATGTCTTTATCAACTAAGATTTAATTTAATTTGGTAATCTGACCTTAGATTATTTACAGCGCCAATTGCTTTTCAGTAGTCAACGTTCTAAGTTCTCGCTGCTTAACGTCATTGATTTCGTGAGAACCGGTCACTTCAGATTGATTTGGTTTGGTTTCTTTGTTCAATGACGTAGCTTTTGTAGCTTATTTAATACCAAAGCTATCATTGTTGAAGAACAGTTGTGATACTCTAAGCAATAGAATATGTAAAATATTTACCATCATCACTATCATTACGATTACCATCATCATATCCGGTCATAAACGTCTTTGTATTAGTAATATTATTATCGCTGATATTTACTAATTTTTGCTCAGTAGGTCTGATAGAGAGAGATTGATGTAAGAAGATTGCGTTTAGTCAGTATTTCTAATAATGAATTTAAAACAACGACCAATGATTCAGGTACAACCAAAATTTACCTTTAGTTTCAAATTCAAGAAGTATTAAAAAATAAACTAGAAACTGCAGTAAGACGATATTTTTTATACATTTTTAAATTGAGATGCTCGTGGTGTAACGGTTATTGTCGTAGGAAATGGACACAATGACCCAAGTTCAAATCCTCGACGATGCTGTTTCCATTATCACATAAATAAAGTAAAGTTGGTGACTGTAGTCGAGGGCGACCAGAAGGCTCCCCTTTCAATTGCTACTACGCTGAGGTGTAGGAGAGGGCGCTACTCCTTTCTCTGGATTACTCCACTTTACCCTGGATACGTACCTTATATTGCTGAGTGCTAAGCACAGAGGTATTAAGTACCATTTATAAAGTCTTTGGTATGACCTGACCTAGGATTGAACCGCGGTCTCCCGGACCATTGGCAAACACTCTACCTACTAGGCCAATGAGCCTATTATCACATAGTGTTTGGAAAAGGTATAAATCCAACTATTCTCCCAACAGCTATGGGCAAATAGTAGGGCAGACTGTGTTCTTTGCTCTTGGAGAAGGAAAACCTTATTCAAATCTGTTAAATTCCGATTAGAAATTGATATTTTGTCGAATGCAGCTCGTGCAGAAGAGTTGGGTAGATAATTCTTTTTTTCAGAATTGGTGGGGAAATAGAAAGTGTCGGCTACGTTGAGAGAGAGAGAGAGAGAGAGAGAGAGAGAGAGAGAGAGAGAGAGAGATGGTAAACATGATAATCAACAAAGGCAACAAACTAGCCAAGAAAGAGTTTAAAAGTAGACAAGAATGGGTGGGGAAAGTGATGTACTAAGAATTGTGTAAACGACGAAAGTTTTACCATACTGATAAATGTTATCTGCATAGAAAATGCAGTCAACGACCAATGAAAGAAAATGTGTATTTTCTAAGCTGGCAGACGTTTCTTGGTGGAAAGATTCTGTTTTCTTTATTTTTTTTTCTTGTATTGGGTGATAAGTGGCTTAGTAAAACAACAAAAACAAACAAGAAACAATATTTCTGTAAGTCTTATTACTTTTGTTTGAACGCACGCACACACACACACACACACACACACACACACACACACACACACACACACACACACACACACACACACACATATATATATATATATATATATATATATATATATATATATATATATATCATTAATTACGTCGCTTAGTTTGAAATAGAACGCTACTTACGATAATTGAACGCTAAGAGCTTTCTAATCTTTTGTTTCCTTTCACAATTGAATATAATTCAGAAGATGCAACCTCACATATTAACATAGCCCTGATAATAGTTTAATATAAAAACCGAAACGTTGAACGTCGACAAATTATTCAATTAGGAATAAATTCATTCTCTAAACACATTGTTTTTTCATATTTGTATATTCACCCCCCCATATATATATATATATATATATAAATATATATATATATATATATATAATCCAATTTTGATACTTTTTGATCACAACTTTTTTATGTATATTAGTCGATTGAAATTAATCTATATCCTTTGCTGCTCCTGTTACTGTTATACATACATACTGTTTGGTTATTATCTTTATTGGTAATATCAGATGCAATAGTCATTGCATTTTCTATTCTTATCAGTTAGGTTTGTCATTTGATAAAGTAAAAAAATAAGAAAAGAAGAATGCAAACCCATTCAGATAAACTGTTCCATAAATGATTCATCTAAGTGTCTTCATCAAGCTCATCAAGCCAATAGGTCAATATTTACGATGCAATGGTTGAAAAGTGAATCCCACGAGATTTAGACGAGAATCATGCAGATTCAGGAATGCGACATTCTCCAAGTGACGGCGTCTTTTTATCGTCTGCGTTTGCATAATTGCTACTGACAATAATGCTGGCTTACCGGAACTGAAGAGACCAAGATGGTAATGTTTCTGCCCACAAATTGTCCCGGGATGTTTTCATTTGAAAAGAAACGAAAGGATCGGAGGGAGAAAGATACAGTGGAAAATATAAAATACACGATTAAATTGGTGAATAAAAAGAAGGGATGCAAGAGTGGAAAAAATAAAAAAAGGGGAAGATGAAAACCTACAATGTGACAATGGAATAAAAAAAAGTCAAATAATGAAAGAAACCAAGAAAAAGAGAAAGAAGGATACAAACATAATGGTTGAAAGAAAAAAATGAAGCAAAGAAAAAAACGAAAACAAAGGTTATGGTCTGCTTTAGATATTTCTTTAAATATTTCTGACCTGTGCAAAGAGCCAATGCTCGAGCTCAGGTAACATGTAGATGCAGGCCTTTCCACAAGTAAGATAATGTTTTTTGTGCTTGTTCATATATCCGATTATAATAAAGCTCAGTAAAAACATGACAAAGAGACGATGAAAGAAAAACATAAAAATGAAGAAGAAGAAGAAGAAGAAGAAGAAGAAGAAGAAGAAGAAGAAGAAGAAGAAGAAGAAGAAGAAGAAGGTAATATATAATGTATGTAGTTATCCTACCACTTTTCCACAAGGTAAATTTTTAAGTAAAGTAAACCTGGTTGGAATTCAGAGTTTTCTTTTTCCTAAACTGGTTTTTTCATGCATTTTCTAAGAGCATAAGTTTGAAATGAAACGCAAACAGCCTAGTCTAGGATTTGAACTCAGGTCGCTGATTCCATTTTCTTTGAGGATAACAGTTGCGCTTAGTGCGCCTCTGTTCAATATAAAGTAGTTTAAGGATAAAGAAACAAAGAAACAAAGAAATAACAAGAAAGCAAAGAAAACGAAGCTTGAAAGAAAGGAAAAAATGTAACCCTTGAAAAGCAAAAATAAATTTATAAATGAATCAATAAATATATAAAATAAATAAATGAACAACCCGCCCACCAATGAACTGACTATATTGTGACATGCTAATCCAGAGCTGAAGCACATTAGTAAAAAAACAAGTGATAAAAGTAACGAAACAAAAAAGTTGAAAATGAAACAAAATACAGATAAAAAATAAAAAGTAAGAAAGAAAAAAAAAAAGAAAAAAACAAGGAAAGAAAGAAAGAAAGAAAGATAGAAAGAAAGAAAGAAAGAAAACAAAACAAAATAAAACCATGAGCGAAGGATTCAGCCAAAGAAAAAATAGAAATAAAAATGCACCGAAATATGCACCCTTTTTGCTCTATCAACGCTCCATTCAACATCCAAAGATTGAATAATGCTTCCTATAAGTCAACCGTAAAATTGAACTAATAAAAAGTCCTTGCACGTCTTTCCATAATCTTGTTTATGTCCAATTGGAAACAACTTTTGTGATTAATTTCTGTGTGGGCAGTTAATGATTACGATGATGATGATGATGATGATGATGATGGCTGGAATCTCATAGTAAAGAGGTTAATTTATGCCATAAGCTCATTCCTCTTTTGTTTTGGAGCATTTGATGATGCAAAAGTTCTCAACCGTTTTTTTTTCTCCAAAATCTTTAAACATATCAAAATATAGCATCAATTTTGAGTTAAAAAATTTTGGCTAAATTATCTATTCCAGTATAAAACAAAAATTCCGATTTTTGTTCATTGAATGGTTTGATTATTATTGATAGATTTTAACAACATGCCAAATCATTTGGAGTTGTTTTATACCTAGAAGTTAGGTTATAGCGTACGTTTATATATTATTTTATTTTTTAAATTTTGTCAATTCTTTGCACATGGTTATATGATATCAGGTACAAAAGACAAATAATTTTCAAATCGATCTACTTGACCCATAGGCTGTTCAAGCCCCAGTTAAAATTGAATCTGGAAGTAAAAGCAGTGGAGTACTCCACATTCCCCATAGCTCCAGAACCTCCAGAGTCAGTTTAGTGTCATATCAAGGACACCTCTTTTTCTAAGTCATGTCAGCGTATTTTAAGCCCAACTGACGGGGCATAGAATAGTTCGAGAATTTTTTTAATATCGTAGATTTTTGGAACTACAATTCAGATAAAGAATGTGGCACAAAGTGAAACAAGTATTTGTTAGGACTATCACATAATCCAGAAAGAAAGCATCACATAGAGTGAGATTCTTAGAGCAATTACCGGGGCACTTGGCTAGTGAATGATAATTTGTGCTGAATATCACTTTTTTTATTATTCAAATTTTTGATAAACAGAAATAAGTCTTACACGCTGATGGAAATCTTTCAATTCCTTTCTAAATAGAAGCGTCAATATCTTCACAATAAATTGTTGAACAAAAAAAAGTGAATTGATTTCTAAGAGTACACATATTAACATACTTTTCTGTGTCACTAACCTCCGCATTGATTTCAAGAGGCATTTTCCAAATATTCCTATCTATTTTTGATTGTTTAAATCAAAAAATAGGTAAGAATATTGGGAAAACGATCATCAAAACCATTAAATAATTACGTTCTTTTGCTTTATGTGTGTGTGTGTGAGTGTCACGAGTACAAACATCATATCACATACTTTTAAAAATACCTTAAAATATGGATTATTAGCCACAACTTCTCTTTCTGGTTGAGGTTTTTGATCAGATTGGTATTGAAAACTTATAAAATCCTTAATTTGAAATAATTAGGCTTCATCGTTTTTACATATTAAGATAGAAAGATAGAAAGATAGATAGAAAGACAGATAGATAGATAGATAGATTAGTAGATTGTTGAATCAAACAGAGATAAAAAGAAGACTAATAAAGATAAAGATGAACAGATATATTATGGAATTTTTATAATCGGTGGATATGAACTAAATAACAAATATTAACACACATATATATACATATACAGGAGTATATATATATATATATATATATATATATATATATATATATATATATATATATGTTTATATATATATATATATATATATATATATATATATATATATATATATATATATATGAATGGATGTGATATGGATATTTAATAAATTTTGGAAGGCTAAATACATCACTGAAATTTGATACGGAACGCTACCAACGGTAATAGAATATTTTGAAACTTCCTGATCTTTTTCGTTTCATTTAGTAACTCAGACGTCCCGATTAAGTTCAAAAACCTAAACGTTTAACGTTGGCAAATAATTCTACAAATGAAATCATCTTCTGAAGACCTAGCATTCTTTCACCTCTGTACATTTATATATATATATATATATATATCGAACTAGTTAATTAGAATGAATGAGAATGATTAAATAAACATTGATTAGAAATGTAAATAGAGAGAGAAATTAAAGATTTTATGATCATGGGCAAGTCCAAACTATAAACGAGTTCGACATATACACGAATATCGACGATGTTCATATAGATCAACTGTGATAGATATACAGATTGATATAAACAAATTGCAACAATGTACGTACGTATATTTCCAAGCATTTATATATGTAGACGGTCATGCATCACCGGCACAAAAAAACAGGGCACGTGACAAAATCGTCATACAAAATCGTCATATTCTCGCCACTTTTCTCATCTATCGCCCAGATAATTGTATATTCCACGTGAAACTCTAAGTAACAAACTAAACTAGATCATAATTTTGATATTTTAGGTTTTAGACACTCTTCACCATAGCAGGACTGAGCACCTTTTTTTATGCCAATTTTCTTATTGTATTTTATCCATTCCAATTTTTATTCTATCTGTCTATCAATCTATCTGTATCTGATTTTGATCTATTCATATCTAAACCTTTTTATATCAATGTATTTTCTTTCTTTCTACCTTTATGGTATATCAAACTTCGTGTGTTATTTAATGCCAAAGACATCCTTGCAGAAGAAAAAATTATCCCATAGCTTGAGGATATAAGTCCAAAAGTGAACTTAATAACTCGACTGGGTATACACTTTTATATCTATCTATCTAGTGAGCTAGCCAGCTAGATAAATCTGTTCATTATCAATCTTTGTATTTTCATGCCTAAAACCATTTCATATCGATATATATATATATATATATATATATATATATATATGCAACATTATATATGCACATTCCTTCGTGCACACATACACACACACACACACACACACACACAAATAAAGACATACTAGCATACAAACATTTGTATATTTAAATAAGTAGACAGTTATGTTCATGTGTGTTTTAAAATCTGCTCTCTCCCTCTCTCTCTCTCTCTCTCTCTCTCTCTCTCTCTCTCTCTCTCTCTCGTACGTTAAATGTTACCGCGTACTGGCTAATATTAATTGTTCATGCATCACCTGATGTTATTTGCGCAAGGCAATGTTTACTCGATACAATGCAAACCGAATGGCACGTTTGAAGAGAACCTTGTCCATTGACAGACAGACAAACAGGAAATCCCTTTGCGCTCAATCTAGCGACAATTAGTTCGCTTGAACCCTTATCAAAGCATCAAATCACTCCGCATTCACGACTGTGGGCGCTGGTGTCTGTTGACATTAATCAGACGATTTACTTGAAAAGCCAGCCGCCGGCTAAACAATGCTTCAAAATATTGTATAAGTCTGAAATGGTGGATGATGTAAAAAAAAATCGTGGTGGTTTTTTCAGAGGTAAACAATGGGGCTGATTAAACTTACTCACATATTTTATCTAGAAAGAAGAGTGTCATCAAATGAAGTAAACAGTGCTGTTAAAATAGATTAAAAGAAAGAGAAAAAAAAAAGAGTGAAAAAAAGAGGAAGAAACGCTATTTTACATTATCCTTCATATACACATTTTCAATTCGTCTGGTGGTCTTATTCATTGTCCAGTTTTCAGATCCATGTTTAAATAGACTAAAAAAAACCATGAATGTGGCAATTCACATTCGCGGCCATTTTTTATGTTCAATGAAAGATTTGTAATTCCTTTTTGTCTGAGTTGTAAAAAAATCAATTGCTTCCACAGGGCTTTTTAACACATTAAAATAAATCACAAAGTTAATTTTATGTTTTATCTAAGTTTATTTATTTTTCTTTGAAGCAATAATAATAATAATAATAATAATAATAATTCATTGGAAAATATATAAATACTATTGGATTGCGCAAAATGGTATAAACACCAATCAGAATCAATAACAGAAACAAAAGAAACTACTATTCTCTGGAACTTTGCTATCCAATTTATATAAAGATTAAAAGCAGATATTATGGTTTAGGACTATAAAAAGAAAAGAATGGCTTCTTATTGATTTGTCATTGTCAACAGATAATAACATATCAACCAAAGAGTATAATAAAATAACTTAAAACAAAGACCTGGAAATATTGAAAAATTGTGACATCTTGTAAGTAACATCAAGCCAGTAGAAGTGGAATCTCTGGATATGATCAACGAAGGCATAGATCAACATATCAAACTGGCAGCCCAAGCCAATATGAAATACAAAAAAAAAAAAACCCTGCACTTTGCGGAACTGCATTTTGCGGAACTGCACTTCTCTCTTAATAGAGTACAAACAATATGACTGAAAATATCACCCAAAAGAGATAACAAGAGAAAACATAAATACAAAGAATGCATAAAATAACAACCTTCTTTCATCCTAGGTCTTGTGTAAAGACCTTGTGAAGTATTGTTAGAAACTGCCCCCCACCACCAAAAAAAAACCCAAACAAACTGTACATTAGCACAAAAAGAGTATAAAAGTAGACACGATTGTGTAGGCATGGTGATCCATTGGTAAAAGTGTAAGAAATTAAAACTTGAACATGCAAACAAATAGTATATGCACAACCCCGAATCCGTCCTGGAGAAACTCTTCTGGGATTTTGAGATACAAACGGATCAATCAACTTCTACCGGACGACCAGACATTATAATAATCAAGAAAAAAAGAGAACTTGCCGAATAGTGGACTTTGCTGTTAAGGCTGACCACTGAGTAAAATTGAGCAAGTAAAGTTGGAGAGCTTTTGTCAAGGGTGACTCGAAGGCTTCTTTTTCAATAGCTGCTACACCGATGTATAGGGAGGGCGTTGCTCCATTCCCTGGATTTCTCCACTTTACCCTTGATCTTTCCCTTGTAATTCTGAGTGTTAAGCAAGGCGGGATTAAGTACCATTTTTTGAGTCTTTGGTATGACTTGACCTAGGATTGAACCCTGGTCTTCTGAACACTCAACGCATTAGGCCAATGGCCCGGTAAAACTGGAAGAAAGCAAAAAGAAAGATAAGTACTTCGACCTTGCTTAAAAATTGAAAAATTTATGGAACATGAAAGTGACGATCATACCAATTGAAATTGGTGCTCTTGGTACAGGTCACCAAAGGATTGGTACAAGGACTTGAAGATTTGGAAATAGGAGGACGAGGGGAGACCATCCAAATGACAGCATTTTTTGATCGGCCAGAATACTGAGAAGCGTCCTGGAGACTTGAGGAGACTTGCTGTCTCTCAAACCCCAGTGAGAAACCATCTGCTAACGCAGGTGTGAAAAACTTGAAAAAGAGTAATAATGATAATAATAATAATATGAAAGTGTTAATCACATTAGTGAATGCAGCAAACGGGAGAAAAAGAATACAAGAATAGGCATGAGTGACTGGGAAAGGTGATTAACTAGGCATTGTATAAAAGATTAGAAGTTGGCTATGCTGAAAAATCCTATCCTCAACAGTTTGGGAAAAGGACTGGAAGATTTAGAAATCATGGGAAGAATCAAGACCATCCAGATCAAAATATGGCTAAAATCAACTGGACGTCATTCAAAATTCAGTAAAAAACCATCAGTTAAAATTGGTGCGAAAAAACTCGTATAGAGCGAAAAGAAGAAGAAGAAAAAAAAAAAGAACAGGGTTCCTATGCGTATTTTGTAAATGACTGGAATTCGACAATAAAACTTTTTGGTACCTGAGTTAACTAGAGTTTTCAAGGGAAAGTTAAGTTCTAAATTCATTTTGCAGGTATTAAAAAAGAAAACATTTTGGATCCTTCTACCCTTCTTCTATCTCACGCACTTTCTCTCTCTTTCTCTCTCTCTCTTTCTCTCTCTCTCTCTCTCTCTCTCTCTCACTATATATATATATATATATATATATATATATATATATATATATATAACAATTTCAAATACAATCCCTGCAAAAATAGAACTGTTTATTTCTATTTACTTTCTCTGGCAAGAATTTGCTGCCCCCCAATATGGACAGTATTATTAGAATAGATGAATGTTTTGAAGTAATTATTAATTTATATAATCCACTATTTTATATCGTGTTTTATATATCCTACCCATGATATCACAGCTTACATATGTAGCTGAATTACCGAATATTCTGAAATTCGAATAGGTTTGTTTTTTTTAATTAAGTGAGCAATGATGTAAGAACGAAAAATATACGTAAAACTATGGGAAGGTTGTCTATGAACTCTGAACGAAATCTTGGTGATGCCAAACAGATGAGGGTCATCCAAAACTCCAATTCTTTTTATTATTTTTACGGTGATTATTAATGATAATTTCGCAGTAATCTTATATATATATATATATATATATATATATATATATATATATATATATATATATATATATATATTAACATTTTAACACTCGTAAGCATGTCCATACTTGCAAACACTCAAGCATGAAGATACCACACAAGCATATATATATACGTATATCTGCATATGTGTTGATATATATATATATATATATATATATATATATATATATATATATATATATATATATATATATATATATAACGTCAAAGAGCCGACTCAACATGTGCTTTCGTTCCCTTGGTAGACAGATATGCATCTCGCATTATTAATTACTTTTAATAATTAGAGTTTGTAATTATCTATCTATGTATCTGTGTGCGTGTGCATATGCAAACATACACATTCCTGTTTTCGTTAAACACGCTTGCAGAATATATATATATATATATATATATATATATATATATATATAGTTACTAGGCTTTACTTATTCTAATCATTCCCTCGCCACACATTACTTTTACGTTGCTTCAATGGACTCCTTTAATGTATTTATTTCCAGAAATCATTAATTAAAAAAAAAAGAAAAAAAGGACCCCCACCAAAAAAAAAACAAAAAAACCCAGAATAAAACAAACTAACAATGTAGAAATATTTACCCATTTTCTTTAACGGAACCCTACCCTCTCTCGTGCGTTGTATATGTAATTATCAACAAATCTTTTTTGTTTAAACACTCGGCAGACTTTTGTTGATTGAATTAATGATAATTATTTGCAAACTATTTACCGAGATTTCTTTTTATTCCTGTGAAATAACCAAAAGAATTTTTATATAAACTTTCTGTCTGATCTCATGACTGAAATCTTTATTGGAATTTAAGACTCACCTCATCTGCGTTACCGAAGGTACAATGCCCTCTTTTAAGATTTTAATATATAGTGTAGTTGGGTTGTGTTTTATGACTTATCAACTCTTGTTGGTTATTCAATGCCGAATCCTCTTTATACATATATTATTTGTTTACTTGTAAATAAATAGTTGGTGGGTATATTTTTTTTAACCAAGCAAGAACTCATTTGTTTGCCTACAGTTAAATGGTTTCAAGTACTGCTGTTAAACACCAATAATTCTATTTGATATGAATAATAATCCCTAGCAAAAGATTGAACAATTCTATTTACCCATAGATGGGACCCTAATAGGTACTACGACTCCCAGTCAAAGTGGACCTGAGAGTTATGGTAATGAAGATGTACATCACACTATCCAAATCTCCAGAACTGGAGCCTCACCATCAGATGGTTAATTGTCATATCCAAGACATACGTTGGCGGGGAGGGGTATTATTCTTCTGCAAAGGTGCCGATAAGGTGTCACAGGTCGATAAAAGATGATGTGTTTACGAAGTAAATAATAATTTCAAAAGATTATTTAAACAAAAAAACAAATAATTAAGGTAGTGACTCTCACGAGACAGTTTTCAAGAGAAACAATTTTTATACTGTGTCTTAATCGATACGTACTTGAAAATTGAACTCTTCATAATCCATCCTCATCTACACAATGCTTCAGTATTTCCGTAAAGAAATCTCAAAGTTTGGTCGTGTACTAATTGCATAGATTAAAAATACTATACAAGGTTCTATGGGTAAATTGTCGTCTGAATTATGCAAACATGAAAATAACGCTGACAGTTATCAGATATATTTACCAAAGTTACAAGAAAATATCTTGAAATATTACAGATTAGATTTATCAAAATAAATCACGATTGGCTTAAACAGCAGCATTCAGATGACCACAGAATCTGCTGCAAGCATTTCCGACGATCTGTTTATTTAAATTGTTAAATGCTGTCTTTATCCTAGTCTTCAGTTCATTTTTAGTGTTGCGTGAGGTTTTGTTGAAATATCGCTCAATCGCGTCCCACAAACAACAATCAAGAAGATTGCAATCTAAAAAGTTAATCGGCATGATGTTATGGATGATGTGGTTGCAGAAATTTTCTCATAACCGAAACTGTGTTCTTCTGTTTGTGTTACACGGCGTAAATTCCATTTGCCAGATTTAGAGTCTTCCAGTTGTTACCCTCTCAATCCAGAGGAGCACTACTTTTTCAGGCCCTTGATTTAGGTCTTTGTGTTGTGTCTTCGGCGAGGTGGGAAGATGAATTGAGGCATAACGTTACCTTCATTAGTGACCACCCTTAACACTATAATGTAAACTGGGTGTTTGATTTTTATTAATATCAGTCAATCTTGGGATGGTGCAAGCCAATGTTTATTCTATGAGTTCACCCCCTGATCGCGTCAGAGAATTTTCTCATCTGAGAAAAAAGCAAATCATGTTTGGATGGAGAGATATTCGAGTTCGAGCAAAAGCTTTGAAAGCGCAGTCTTTCTGCTTATCTTTTATGTCCTGTGATGAAAATTGGCCCTTTCTTATCTTGTATGAGAAATACCAAATGTCTTTATGCATTATCTGTCAAATAAGAAACTCAGACACTCCCATATCCGTAGATATGAACCTGGTTGGCTTACTGGGATCGTTGTCAATCATGGCCTGACATGATTGAACAAATTCGGGAGTTCTCTTATTAGAACGATCAGCCTTCAAACTGTCGTGCCTTCGTAATCACCATTGAACCCATCCAACTCTTTTCGAATCCTCTGCATTGTTTTTAGATTGACACTCGAACACTGTGAAATCTTCGTATTGTAGCTTGTGGAGTGAATGCCAAACAGTACAGCATATCGTTTCCTAAATTTCTCGAGTGGATTGCGTCACAGTGCTATTTCTCAATGAGAAAGTGCCCAATCTGCTTTAGTTTGTTGCATAATTCGTAAACAAACAAAGCGAATGCGCAAAATTAATATTTTGATATGCAACAATTTACCCATTGCACCCCGTAGTTTATAAGGGATCAATTCAACCTTTCCATAAAATGCTGTGTTTTTTAAAACTTCATTGGTAACGTCTTGGCTAGTTGCTAAACGAATACTAATGAACCTGGTTTGCCGTATTATTTATCCGTTGGTGAGGGCAGGGAGAATCCATGGATTCATATATTTACCAACGCCTCCACTCAGGCAGAGGAGTTTAACACGTTTGAATTTAGAGCTTTCCTTCTCCTAGACTGGTTGCCTAATGAAGGCTAAAAAAAAAAAAACACAGTCTGCCCTACTATTTACCCATAGCTGGAGAGAGAATAATTGAATTCCTAACTTTCACAAGGGTATTAGTGCTATGTGAAATGCAATCAGCCTAATCCAGGATTTGAACTCGTGTCGCTGGATTTTTGTCTCTTCTTGTGATATATATATATATATATATATATATATATATATATACATGTGTGTGTGTGTGTGTACATATACACTAAATGACATGTAAACCCTGCGTTCCCGTCGAAAAAGCTATACATGATAATATTGATTCTTCTATTTAGGAAGGAATGAAAAATTTTAATTAGCATTTCATATTTATCTTCATTACTGAGAATTCGGATGATTAAAGAATTAACGTTCAACGGTGCAAATACAAAATCCGCAAAAATATTAAAATATCACCCAACTCAAAGTGGGGAATTTTAAATGTATTGTTCTAATAAATATCTTGCTACGACATATCACTTTATGTAGTCTTGAGGAGATATGTTTTAAAATAAGCGACGAAAAACAAAGTGGTAACGTAGTATATCCAAATTTGTATATATATATATATATATATATATATATATATATATATATATATATATATATTGTGTGTGTGTGTATGTATGTCTGTGTGTGTGTGTGTGTGTTTAGGCAGCAGATTTTCTTGTAATATTCAATGAAAGATGACAGATTCAACTCGAAATCCTCGCCTGTCATCTTTAATTTAATAATAATAATGATATATAAGGAGAGAGAGAATACAGAGAGACAGAGACAGCGAAAGACAGAAATAGAGAGATATAGAAAGGGGAAGACATATTGAAAGATGAGGAACTGTTAAGATTCAAAAGTAATCTTCCCGTTCAGTTATAATCATTATGTCTACAGCCTTTATTTATGACACCTTCACATGCTCTGAGCTTGTAAGGTTAAATTTATCATTGGACGACTGGAGTTTTTATGCACAAAATCATCGCGTATATTCTCCCACACATCAATCTCGTAACTTGGTTTCGTCGTGGGGCTAGACTGATGTAGCGTGTTTTCAAGTAACCTGGCAGAGCCCACCCCTCTCCCGGTCTCCAACTACTTTAAGAAATCCAAATAGCTTCGTTCAGGATTGGAACTCGGATTTGTGAGTCTGCTTCCTACGAAAATAACCGTTACATCATTGGCGCCCCAATTAAGTATATATAAAACCATACATATAAGCGATAAGTAACAATCTGACTTCACCGTTTTTATATATATTTAAAAAGATAAACAGATTGTCAAATTACATAGAGATTAAAAGAAAAATGTACAGTGATAAAGACGGATTGATATATCATGAAATGTTAATGATTGATAGATATGTACTAAATAATACAAACATTAAGATGTACATATATAGGCAGATAGATATATAAATACATAGATAGATTGATATGATATAGATGTGTTTTATAAATTTTGGAGTGCTAGTTGCATCACACAATTTTTTAAAAAAGCGTGAGCAGTGGAAATAGAATACTTTAAAACTTTTTCATCTTTTTCGTTTCATTTCGTAACTTACACATTCTGATGAAGGTCTAAAAACCAAATCGTTTACGTTGACAAATATTTCTACAAATAAAATCATCGCCCGAAGACCTTAGGTTGTTTCATCTCCATAAATCTTCATACATACATACATACATACATACATATATATATATATATATGTGTGTGTGTGTGTGTGTGTGTGTGTGTGTGTGCGTGCGCACGCGCGTGTGTGTGTAATATCAAAGAAAACTCAACAGATATTATGGTATTATGAATTTATTTTAAAAAGAAACGCAATTGGCCCTGTCTCCTCAGATGACTTCGTAAAAATGTAGGCAGGACGCATTGCGTTTTGTCGAAATAAATTTATAAAAGCAAAATATATGTTCCGTTTTCTTTGATATTACATGTATGAGAGTTTTTCTATATATTATATCACATATTAATAGCCATACATAGAGAACTCCATTAGAATTATATGATACCTCCCATTCGATTTATGAAATATTCCAAACTCTTTGCCACTGGACATTCATATATATATATATATATATATATATATGTATATATATAAAGATGAATATATAATGTACGTACAATTATTGGCTCCAAGGGCACCTCTGGTTGTGTAGTGGTTAGCGAGCTAGACTAGTAAACCTACACGAGTGAGTTCAAGTATCACTGGGTGCCTCATTCGTTCGGTCTTGTGCCACATAGAAGCAAAGAGCAATATAACTACAATTGTTGACACCACTGTATTGATCCAAGCACTTCCCTTGGACCAGAGAAAATTGCTGTTGTGACTTGTTGTAGAAGATTGGCACGGTGTCACCTAGTTGGGCGAGTAATATTCGTTCTTTTTTGGAACAAACGATCGAGTTTGTGTGCAGAGAAGACCATATGTTCGATTTTTAAGATTTCGTTATTCCTTTAATCATTCCGAAAATATTACTAAATTTAGCTTCGTAAATAGTCACTGTTAATGGTGCACTCGGTGAAGAAATCCCTGACTATAAATAGACTGAAAATTAGTTTGTTAACCATTGTTCTATGGTAAGCACGGTCTTTTGATCGCTCGAGATATTCTTTAGACATACCCTTTAGCTTCTATTCACAGCAAATAACATTATCCGCTATTTAGACGGTGCTTTTAATACGTTGACTGTTTCCTCTGAAGAGGGTAAAATCTTCTCAAAAAGAAATGTTCTGGATATGGCACTAAACGGCATTTAGTGATCATATTTGCCAACCCCTCCGCTCGGGCAGGATATGACACAAGGTCAATTTTTAAGCGGAGTTTAACAGGTTTGAATTCAGAGTTTTCCTTCTAGACTAGTTTCCTCACCAAGGCTGAAGAACCTAGTCTGCCCCACTATTTACCCATAGATAGAGGCAGAATAATTGGATTCATACCTTTTCTAAGGGTATTAGTGCTATGTGAAATGCTATCAGTCTCGTCCAGGATTTGAACTCGTGTTACCGTGTCCATTTCCTACGACGATAGCCATTACACCACGGGCACCTCCACTGCATTTAGTGATAAAGCTCCGATTCTTGGCGTATGTCTTAATTGCCATTATTCCAAGGTTCACTTTGACTCCAAGTGGTAGTTCCTGTTAGGATCCCCTCTATAGTTCAAATAGATTTGTTTAAGAATTATTTTTATTAGATCGGAATATTTGATATCTGATCAAAAACTATATGAAATATCTCATGACAGTACCAGTGAATATCGAAATATTATTAACTTCACTTTCTCTTTTCTTCATCAAACATCTATCTCTAGCAAATATGTCTTTTACTGAAATTTACAAAGCTTAGCTCCAGACTAAATGACTGCTCTGTCGGTAGAGCTTAGAATAAACTGTTTGAATCCACTGTTGAAGGGTAATAATCACCCAAAATGACCCGGGGTTGGAGTACCTGTTAGAGTCCTATTCATAGATCAAATAGATGTTTATAAATAATTCGTATTTGATAGGACAGCGTGACAAAGTAAAAAAATTCTTTAGATACTGCTATACAAAAAATGTAGATATAAATGTACAATATACACAATTCTCTAACCTCTTGGCATAAAATAATCACAGACGGGTTGAAATGCTAGTAAACACACGGGAACTTTTTCATTATTTGAAACATCCTTGAAACTCCAGTTTTGATATGGTGTGAAGCTGTATTTCTTTAAGTTTCACCAACACCCTTACATTTTAAAGTTTTCTGCACTTATACAATCCTGTGTTTCGCCAAAAACATCTTGCTCAAATAATATCAGGTCTCTTTTCATGATATTTCCAAATTGGGCCTGACACGTCTAGACGTCTTGACACCATTTTATTATATCAGTTGCTCAGCTAGCCTCATGTTTTCATTAAAATTTTCAAATCAAAGATATTTTATGCTTCAGGCATGAAAATTTTGTCCCTTAGGTTTATATATATATATATATATATATGACCAAAACAGTTCCAGCTTATTTGGAAGGCACTCCAACCATGCTTAACAAGTGTACATCTCAGTTTCAGGTGTCTACGACAGCACAGAACATCAGTAGATTTTTTTTATAGCATATCAACTCTTTTAAAAATTATTTAAAAAACTTTCTAAAAACACTTAAATCGTTGATAAAACGATCACGAAACTTATCAGGGGACTTACTGGTGGATCAACAGTTCTCAATATTTCTCAGTCCGCTCTCTCTCTCTCCATCCCCTTCTCTCTCTCTCTCTCTCTCTCTCCCTCTCTCTCTCTCTCTCTCTCTGTGCTTCTGTTACTATGTCCCTGTCTCTGTCACTGTCTCTGTAACTCTCTCTGTGTTTGTGACTCTCATCCCCTCTCTTTCTTTCTCTTTCTCTCCCCACAGACACATACATGAATGGATTGACTACATTACCAGTTCATTTTTCGTCCCTTCTTTATAGCATATCAACTCTTTTAGAAATTATTTTGAAAACTTTATAAACTCTTTTCTTAACAAAAACTTTTCTCCTGACGATGACCTACGGTCGAAACTAGTTAAGAACAACCAAAAAATAAATAATTACAATGAAATATTATTACTTCTCTTATCACTTTTGTTAACCTCTCTCTCTCTCTCTCTGTCTCTCTCTCTCTCTCTCTCTCTCTCTCTATTTATCTATCTATCTATGCATAAGATTATGTGTGCATATACGTACATGCTGAGAGTGATTAATGCATAAAATATAGATAGAGTTAAAGTACAAATATTACATTGTGAGGATGTATGCATCGTAAATTGTATTCGTAAATCTTCAGTTAAATTTCTTAGCATCTTCGCAGGCGTCCAGAAACCAGTGTTACGTCATGTATGTGTACGCGAATACGTAAACACGAATAGAGATGCGTTGTCATCCACCGACTGACCGAAAAATATATAAATAATGCACTCAGTGACTGGATTATAAGATGGCGCAATTAATTATGCATTAAACACTATATTGAGTTTCCGCATCAACAGATGCATTCATAATCATATGGTCATAAAAATGAGAGAATTTCTAAGGGTTTGCGTATGTTTGCCATTTGGTGGACGCGTGTTCATTTGAGTGTGTGTGAAAGGGAAGGGTGCTTATAGACGATTGTCGGCATTTTGTGTGAAGAACAGTAACAGTTAGGGTTCGAGCGCGGCTCAAAATTCATTAGCCACACACGCACTCATATTTTTGTTCAACTTTGTCAATCACTTTGTTCATCTCCCCCCCCTCTCTCTCTCTTTGTACACACACACACACACACACACACACACATATATATATATATATATATATATATATATATATATATATATATATCTGCATACATATATGAAGGCAGACAAAAAGTTCATATAATGACGTCATATCAGCTATTTTGTTTGGTTTCTTTGTTTAATTGCATATCAACCTTCTTAGGTTTTTTTTAATACCAGAGCCTTCCTTGTTGAAGGATAGTTGTGGTTGTATTTAACCCATAGCTGAGAGTTGACATTTTTTAACAATGAGATCCAAGCACTGCAACACCTATGTAAGATGTGATTGGTGATAAGTGAGGGGGGCTTTATTGAAAAATAAACCACATTTGACCACATTCCATGAGAGTTTCTTGGCCAGACTCTGAACATTTCAACCGACCCTCGTTTATATATATATATATATATATATATATATATATATATATATATATATATATATATATATATACGAGCTAATTCCTTGGTTAGTTGCAAGTTTTGAGGTATGTCAACCATTATTGTATTATTTAATGCCGAAGCCAATCTTTTTTCTTTTTTTAAGCAATGATTTCAAGTAACCGATGATAATTTGTAAATAATGATATATCTTCAAATAATTCTTTTTTATATAACTAATTTGTACACAGTTATATTGTTTTAAGTATTCCTTTATCATACTAATAATTTTCTGATATATATTCGACCCATATATGGGTTCCTAATTATGTACTACTACTCTGGATCTGAGTAGAATTGAAAGCAATGCCCATGAAGAGATGACTCCACTACCTTTAGAAGACAGTTCGAGAATTAGAGTCCTCACTAACCGTTGAAGTTTAGTTAGAATATGTTATTCGGTTTAATGGCATGTGAATCCTTGATAATTATTTAATTCCAAATCCTGTTATATATATATATATATATATATATATATATATATATATATATATATATATATATATATATATATATATAATGGTTTGTGAGTGAATAATTTGTTGCTAAATTTATTTTTAAACTAGTTAGAACTCATTTCTTTATACACATTTAAATTGTTTCAAGTATTGCTATTCAACATTTGCAACTCTATTTGCCAAGTGTTTCTATCAAATTTAATATCAATCATTTGTTTACTCACACTTTAATAGTTTCTAGTATTACAATTTAATATCAATAATTTCATTTATCTAGTATTCATATCGAATATGAGCAACTTGCATATCGCTGTATAGTTTGAAATAACTAATAATAATAATCGTATCGTTGCCTGTGCTTGACATAACCGCTGAATTGATCGGATGGGGACTCCTCGACCGAATGTCGAGCCTTGTAAAAGCCAAAATGGATTGCCGTAGGACACTTGACTACTTTTTTTTTACCAGATAAAGGGTAGTTCAGCCAGCAAGAACCTCTCCTCAAATTATACGGATTTCCTCGTTGTGGCCGATACAGTAGACATATTCTGCAACCCCAGCCTACAGGGCAAATGTAGTTTTATGATATATATATATATATATATATATATATATATATATATATATATATGTAATTGTAAAAAAATTCAAAAGAGCGTCATTTAGCTTTTGAAAAATTTATTTCAGCCGGACATTGATAAAAGCAACCTATGAAATAAATATCGTTAAGAAATGTCAATAGACAGGAAAACCGGTTTGTTAGATGAAAATATTGAATCACATGTTCGATCGAATTTAAAACGCATAGTTTTTACGCAAAAGATTTGCTTCATCCTTACCCCCACCCAACACACCTGCATATAATAATAATAATAATAATAATAATAATGATAATGATAATAATAAATAGATATATATTATACATATATTTAATGCCATAGAATTTAGACTGCAATCCCTGGTTTCATGGAGTTATATATGGAGGTATATACGGATAGATAGATATGATCAAATATATATATATATATATATATATATATATATATATATATATATATATATATATATATATATATATATATATACGGACGGATAGATAAAGAAATATAAACAAGCTCTGATAGATAAATATGGTCAACCTATGATTGATGAATATGAACAAATTTTAATAGAGATGATCAAGCTATGATTGATCTATCTATCGATCTATATATATATATATATATATATATATATATAGAGAGAGAGAGAGAGAGAGAGAGAGAAAGAGAGAGGGAGAGAGTTGTGGAGAGATATAAAAATGGAAACAACTTATGTGAGACATACATGGACAGCCTATGAAAGATAGTGATGTTAAAGTTTTTTTTATAGATAGATAGATAGATAGATAGATAGATAGATAGATAGAAATTTGAACTAGTAAAAACATGGAAGCGGTTTGATGTGAAGAAAATGTTTTAATGAGTGAAAACCGAGTCTGCAATAGTAGGAAGGAGGGTCGAAAAAGCACTGCAGCTGAAAGACACAACAAAATCAAACGAAAAGATAGATAATATGTACTAAGTGGTTATTAAATTTCTACATAAATAATTGCAAACAAAGTTAAATATTTATATATCAACATGAAAGACCATATCAGACACCCCGCGCGTATAAACAGCACAAGTGCACATGATTTCCGTTTGATCAAACCTGTACGCCCTTTCCGGTACCAGTACGCATGCGCATACTAACATGGCTCCATCTGTGCTGGAGTGTGTATCGCTGATACTGTTTACATTTTCATAAAAGCACCCTTTTTTTCTTTCCATTCTTTTTCCTATGTCTCTTTCTCTTTAATTCTTTTTTCATTGCAAAGGGTCGTTCATTTATTACGTACCGATGGACTGCTGTGTCAAAATTTGTGCTAAAAGTAATTAATGTTTTCCTTTAAATATGCATTGCTTATGAGAGTCACACACACACACACACACACACACACACACACACACACACACACACACACACATATATATATATATATATATATATATAATGTACCTTTTCTATTGCGTCAAATTAGATTTCGACATAAAATATCAAACACATAAACCAAAATATTTTTATTTTTGGTGTGTTTTTGTATTTCATCCTTTCCCCACTCATTCGCTATAAAATTGTTAAAATGATCTCTCCCTCTTTCTATGCCTCTATATGCGTGCCTGTCTCTTTCTCTCTCACTCGTAATCTGATTTATTTCTCTAAAAATTATATATATATATATATATATATATATATATATATATATATATATATATATATTGTAAAGTTGGCGACCGTAGTCAAAGGCGACCAGAAGGTTCCCTTTTCAATTGCTACAACACCGAGGTGTAGAGGAGGGCACTTCAATCAAGTAAATCCGGAGTAGGGAATAACTCCAATCAAAACCAATGAAATATTCAAAAATAGAATATTAATACATAAATAAATTTATTATCTTAATGTGACCAATTTTGGTTTTTAGAGAGAAAATTATATATATATATATATATATATATATATATATGAAACAAAATTTTTATACTGTCAGTTTTATATCCATTTTACATTTTATATATATGTGTGTGTGTGTGTGTGTGTGTCTTTACATGAATGTGCGTGCATGTGTGTGTGTGTGTGTGTGTGATAGATATTATATATAGATTGATTGATAGGTAGAGACGGAGACACAGAGACAGAAACAGAGACAGGGGCAGTTTTAATGAATGATTAGCACAGATTTTAAAAATCTAATAACCCGGAAGCATGTTATATGGAAGAGTAAGATCTTAGTTTAGCCAAATGACCAGCAACAGTCCACTCTTACTGGGCTCGACAGGTGGTTGGACAGGCCTGATCTGATTAATGATTACCTATTTGATTGTCCACACCGTATTTTTGAAATTGCTATCGCAGCAACCAAGTACCTGACCTTATTTTATCTTAAAAACGCTCGAAGGCGGTGGCTAAAGATCAGTTGCGCTGAGATAGCAACACTTAAAACTATTTAAACTGTCTGGAAACAAATAATTGTCATCAAATAGTAGAATTAGGGTTATCAAAATATGAAACCATTTAACTTTGGAAAAACAAATGAACTCTAGCTCGTTTATAAGTAATGTTATCGATTATCTATTCGCTTCCAAATTAACTCACAAAGGTTGATATGCCATAAAACCCAACCTAACCAAATCTAACCTTACAAAACCTAAATCTATCTATCTATCTATCTATCTATCTATCTATCTATCTATCATATTTAGTCCATATCTGATATCTATCTATGTGGAAATTCCCCATGGCCTAGTGGCTAAGGTGGTGAACTACCACACCATTGTAAGCGAATTCGAACTCCACAAGTGCTATTAATTTTACTTTCGAACAAATACCCTTGGGGAAGGTATGAACTCTCCTATCTATACCCGTAGTTATGGGTTAAACAGTACCATTCTTATTTTTCATCAAGAATAATTTTGGCATTTGATAAAGCTTAAACGTTAATATGTCATCAAACGAATGAACAAAATGATACGAAACCTTTCTTTCTATTGATTTAAAATGGACCATTTACAACTCAGCTGCCAGATGATGAAGATTTTCATGCAATGTATTTATTAACATAACCTTCTTCCTTTTTAGTTGCCTTAATTCGCTCTTTATTACAAACCGAACGCTATACTGTGAAACATTTAAATAAAAGTATATATATATATATATATATATATATATATATATATATATATATACATATATATATATATATGTATGTATGTATGTATGTATTTACATATTTACGTATCTATCTCAGTTTCTAACCATCAATCGAAAAATTATGACTTCAGTCCGTGGAAGTTGTGATTTCAACTTCTTGTGACAATCAGTCAAAATAAACTCGTTAAACCAGTTGACTTTCTTTTGTACAGCGGTTTTCTTGAAAAATTCTAATTAGCATTTCATAATTATCTCCTTTATAATTTTGAGAAATGAAAAATAACATTCAATGCAAATTCAAGCTTCACAAAATTACCAGTTTCAAATTTAGCTGGAAATTCCTTTATTCTCATAGTGATTTTTATAAGCAAGAAATACATCGTTTTAATATCGAAACGGAACTGCATCACCAGAAAAAAATTGAAATAAAAAATACTCAAATTAACATTTAAGGACACTGGACGTGATTAATACAGAAATAAGAACATTCTATTAACCGTTGATCAAGTAAAAAGGTCCAGTTTAAAATTGCCAAAATATTATCAAATGAATTAATCACCTGAGGATGCTGGGAAGATAGAATGGTTGAATATTATGCATAAACAGAGTCGTTCTTTTTTAATTTTCAAACGAGTGAGAGGTCGTTAAATGGTTTCAGTTATTGCTATTCAACATGAATAATTCTATTTAATAAAAATTGATATTGCTTAGTGAAAAACTTAACTGTTATCTTTGAACAACAATTGGAACCCTAATAGGTACTGCCACTCAGAATAACTGTGTAGTAAACAATTTAGTAAATCAAGCATTTTGCAAAACTAATTTATGCTGATAAGGCCATCCGTATTTCGATAAAACCTGGCTAAAAAGTTCTTGTGTAACACGTTTAAGAAACTAACTTTGTTTTTAAGCACTTTCTCTTTCTTTTTCTCCTACCCGCCTCTTCTCTCCCTGAACTTTTTTATTTCGTTTTTATTTCAAATTCTTTTTTTTAATTCCCTTTGACTTCCGTCCTCTTTATTCACGTTCTTTGTTTTCCTTTCTTTCAGTCCAAATAAAAACATGCATATCAATTGCTTCCCTTTTTGTCAATGCAAAAGCACGTGTTCGCCTGAACTCTCAAGTTGATAAACAAAGCTGTGCGCATGCGTACTTCTTGACAGACTTCTGGAGAGAAAATCAGCGCGTTTCATAGGAATGCATGACAATACACACACACACACACACACACACACACACACACACACACACACACACACCACTGTTATAGGCAAAAATAATAACACAAACTTAAGTGTGCTTGCTTGTTCCAGCTGGATTACGTTAAAACAAACAACATTATAAATTTAAAATTTCATGTGTGAGACGTCAATACGGACTGATGTATGAGGGATGAGTTAATTCTTAAACAACTTATTCATAATTCGTTTCTTGGTACATCATATGGTTTTATGATTAGCTAGCTAGATTTGCAGACCATTGCTAGTGAGATTCATCCTCACTGGGTGTCCCATATATCTGGCCTTCTCCCACCACTAATCTAAGTTTAGAAAATAACTATTCACTGATCGATTATTTCATAATTAAGGAGAATAATTCACATTCCATTTGCATAAACTTTTCTATTTCTCCCTCTCTCTTTCTCAAGCACCCACTCTTTCTTACGCACACACTTTCTTTATCTCGTACTCAAGTACACACACACACACACACACCACACACTCGCACTCACTCTCTCTCTCTCTCTCTCACACACACACACACACATACTCATGCATATACATACCAGGAGATGCCCGTAATGTAATGGATATCATTGTTGGAAATAGACACGGCTACCGAGGTTCAAATCCTGGACCAGGCTATTTTGCCTTTTACGTCACGTTAATACTCTTGAGAAAGGTATGACTCCAATTATCCTCCCTCCACTAATAGTTAAATAGTAGGGCAGAATGAATCTTTATCCTTGTCATGGCAACCAGGTGAAGGAAAACTGAATTTAAACCTGTTAAACTCCACTTAGAAAAATTGAACTTATGTTGCATTCTGCTTGTGCGGAGGGGTGGGTGTATCTATATATATACATATATCAAATTTCCTTCTCTTTGATTTCATATCTTCCTATATGAAATATCTCACGACAGTGAACGTCAACACCAGAATATTATCAAGATTAAC